>JAVFBZ010137407.1:0-22332 GCA_032466195.1 Katharina tunicata
CATTAGTCAATATTTGATGCAATCCTAAAAAACCCATACCTTTATTGACAGAAAGTGAAAGCAACAACCCTTTAGTGGATCACATACCAACATTTTCGCATCTGTAATAGGGGCCCTTATGTCCTATTTTTTCTGTGTTCGATTCCATTTAGTCTAAAGTAGTTATTTACAGACTCTGTTTCTGTCTGGCATTATAACCTCCAGCCAGTATATAAACATTATACCACATTTATTTATGTTGGCTTATGTAGCATAATGAACGTCCTGTCTGTTTGTTGCTTTGTGCTGTTTGTTCTTTCTCTAAAGTTCACAAGTAATTATGTATTAAAATTTACGCTTTTAAAATATTCTGTTTTTTAAGAGCTTGTATATTGGCAGCTTGGATGATCACTCAATGGAATTAAGATCAGGGACACATTTTTATGCTTTTTCTTATCTTCATCATACATGTTTTACTCCAATAAATTTATATTTTCCCAACTGCTTAAAATCTGTTTGTTTAATTTTTGTTTTGTTTTGCCTTTAGTTATAATGCTAACAAATGGTATAGTTCGGAAAGTAATAGGTGAGGTGTTAAGAGTTAACGTTGTATTCAAGGTTATAAACATACACGACGAGGTTGTATTGGCAAATGCCGAAATTTCGCGGAAAACGCTTAGGAAATATGAAAAATAAAAATACGATTTGAGGACCTTACCACAATGCAACGATCACTGGAAAACAAATATCGCAAAAGATTGCTGAAAGAAGCTGTACGCCAAAAAATTTAAGAAACCAAGGCATTCCCAGAAGGATTATCTCACGACAAGGCACAGTATAAGTTCTACTTTCATTGAAATGCTGTCAACTTCCAAGCTTCTAAATGCAACACCCATAACTATAAAAAAAAAAAAACACACACCAAAGCCAGGCTGGTGTATGTTGACTGATGAAAATGAACCAAAATCTATGTAATAGTGCAATAGCATGGCGCATTAACCTATGCTGATCAGTGGAACTTTTGAAAAACCATCCGAGACAGAAAGCCTGTTTTATATAAAGCCACCATACCATATCAGGCGAGTACAGAACGGGATTATTGTTTTGTTTATACAACATTGGGAAAGCTTTGGAAAACTTAATGTAGTTAGAATACTTGAAATGTGGACATTATAAAGGCGATGTCTTCAGGAGAATAGATCCTTTTCTTTTGAAAAGCCGATTGGAATGGAGACGTGAACAAGTAATTTGGGTATTGTGTTTCAGAACCTGTATATATTAGTAGTATGTATAAAGAGCAGTTGGTTTATCAGATGAGTCGAAATAAGCAGAAATGAGCAGCCGAGCCCAAGGTAAAAGAAAGGCAGCTGCCCATGAAAGGGCACAGCCTTCTGCGCAGGTTGTTGCGCAGGTTGGCAGAGGCTGTCTGAGGCTGGTCGAGTGGGTGACCGAGAATGGCCGAGAGGGAGAGGGTCGGGGCGAGGGGGTGAGGGTCAGGCGGGACGGGTGGGAAAAGGATTGGGGAGAGAGGAAGGGTGGGTGATGACGTGGCGGGTGTGACGTCACGGTCGTCTGCTCATGGGGCAGTGGTGGCTGAAGAGTTGAATGGGTAGGGAGTGAACAGTGTGTGTGTGTGGGATCTGGTGTTGGTTTGTAAAAAGAATACTACATTAAAAAAAAAAAAGAAAGACAATTGAAAAAGAAAATACACTACATTAGTTTGTAAAAATGAGGAGAAAAGAATACTACATTTAAAAAAAGTATGTGTGGGAGAGATGGGGAGAGAGGGGTGGTGTGTTGACGCGGCGGATAGGACGTCGTGACGTCACAGATCACAGATGGCGCATGCGCTGTGGCGGGCTTGTGACAAAAGATATATAATTCGTGGGTGTTAGCGGCTCGAGCCGCACGAACGACACAGACTACGCGGTGCATAAGACAGGTTGTGCGGAGGGTGACAGGCGTGACGTTGCAGGTCACTTCGCATGCGCGGTGGTGGGTTAGGGTTGGGCTCCTGTTCCGCAGGCCATGTAGGTGTGTTTTTAATTGCAGGGTGTTGGATATGGTGTGTTTGGGAGAGAGAGGGATAGTGTGGTGACATGGCGGATATGACCTCACGATGGGTCACAGCAGTGACGCCACAGGTCACGGCGCATGCGCAGTTGCGGGCTAGTGATAAAAGATAGAGAATTCATGAGGTGTGAAAGCGTTGACTGGAATGTGTGCTTTTGTTAAGGCCCGTACTTGTCAGAAGGTTGTCTTTTAGCGTCGTGCGAAAACATGGCTTGAACGTGAGGCTTGAAAAGGATTGAGATTGTGCTAGGTGTGCTTTCGTTGACGTCCGTGCTGGTCGAAGGTTGTCTTGTCATCCATGTGTGACACATGGGTTGAGAGTGTGGTTTAAAAAGAACTGCTTTCATTGAGGTCCGTGCTTGTCCATGTTTTTTTCGCGTAAAATCAGGATTGAATGTGTCGGAGTTGTGTGACGTGAACGGGCAAATCAACGAAGTAGAAAATAAACCAATCAGTGACGCAGAACATAAAACCAACTCGTATTCTCTCTCACGTTTACGCTTTTTGTTTTTGTCTTTCAAGCCACCTCCAAACCTATAAAAAAAAAACACACCACCAAACCCCACTTGCGTTCCATTCTATCTGCCAGCTACCAACCAACCAACCAGCCAACCAGCTCTACCCCAATCCAAAGTACATTTACACCTCCAGACACACTCCTCTGGTCTCACCTGGTCACCTCCGTCCAAGACTTGCGAGCCTACAAAAGTGTGGTTTTGACCATGTTGATAATAATAATAATAATAATAATAATATAATAAACTGTATTTAAACACGGGCAAGCTATCAGTACAAACTGTTTTCCATAGTAGCCGTGGGCTGTAACAGGAGTAGGAGTATATGAAACTAACAATATTAAGAATATGATTATTTTTGTTATAAAAACATATTTAAGAAGATTTTATGAAAGTAAATATACATTTAGATATATATAAATATCCTATTGCACATACTAGTTAAGAAGATTATACATCAGCAAAACATGCTGCACAAGCTGGTTTAAAAATATTTAAGTTTTTACTGCTCCTAACGTTGAATGGCAGTGAGTTCCAGTTGTTTGCAGCACTAATAACAAAAGACATTTGACGTAACATTGTCCGAGAAAAAGGTACACATAGAGTTAAAGGGTCGGTATTTCTAGTATTTCTGGAAACTTTTAAATTAAATAAATCTTCTAAGTACGTATGACTTAATCCATTTAAACACTTGAAAACAGGTACACACCACGATACATGACTCTGTATTTAAACAGTAGCCATTTTAACGCTAACAGAGGTGCGATTGTGTTATCCGTGCATATCTCCTTATTTGGAAAATCATTTCCGCAGATACGGAAAATCGTCCGGAAAAAGCCGAAGTTGTCCCGCCAGATGTTACAATTCAAAGCATTGTCAAATGCTAACACTAACTCTAACCCTAACCTTAACACCTAACCCTAAGCCCTTTTTACAGGTTAATTAAATTTTAATTTTGAACATTTTCAGTTGTTGTTGTAACATCTACGAACAAGTCATTAAATCACCGACAAAACTACAAGAGTTGTCGTTCGTTCCACTGCAAGCAAACAATTCCATTGGCTTTTCCAAATGAGGGGATATGCACGGATAACACAAACGATCATATGCTAAGAACAGTTCAGATGAAGGAGTATAAATATCACAGTCAAGGATTTATCTGGCCGCACGTTTCTTAAGGCACTCAATGCGTTGGCAATTTGCTTGAGACGTGTGGCCCCAAACAGTAACGCAATAATCTATGTGGGGTAATATATAACAATTGAAAAATAAAATCCTTGCTTGGTAAGGTAAGTATTTACAAATATTTTTCAGTAAGAGTAATTTGGATGAAATCTTTTTACAAACACAATTAATGTGATTTGACCAATCCAGGTTATTATATAATATATATATATTTATGTTTGAGGATGGGCGGGTGAATCTAGGTCGTTTACTCGTGTTAAAGTGACGGTCGTGTGTGGCCAGTATTGTGTGTATTATGCCTTACACCGGGCTCGCCATGTCACCACACCACCCCTCTCTCCCACACACACCATATCCAACATCCAGCAAAACCACACCTATGTTAAACGCATAGCGTAGTTAACAGGGGTAATACTTTTTCCTGTAATCCGTGATTGTTAACAATCTCTGAATTTGTCTGAGTGAAGATCAGCTTTGTTGGTAAACAAAGCCATGTGGTTTGCACCAGTTCTGATAACGTTCCAGTCGTCCACGAGGTTTATGCATCTGTGATGACGTCACATTCGGCAGTCACCCGCTCGTTTGAGCTGAATGCTCGTTTCCACCACGTATAATTTTATTACCAATAATAACTATTTTTCAGGTATGTAAAGTTATCAATATGTCGTATTTGGATAGATAAGTCATTTCTGAAGTAGTTTATAACTGATTTCACACAGCAAAGTACTTTTGATCGAATATTCTGAAGTTTGTTAATATGTTGTTTTCTGCCCGAGCTTGAGCTCGTACGCCAATACATAATAACGTAGGGAAATTCCATTGCTCAGAAAAGTTAATTTAAAGTATTTCTTCAAGTTGTCGTTGGTTGGAAATACTTTGTAGACCTAACTTTTACTAATCTATTATTATGTATAACTTTTTCCGGTTCTCTGTCTCATTTTTAATTTTTGGAAAACTACGGAAGCCCATTTGTGCCATCACGTATTTTCATGATTTCTGTAACTTTGACTTTTTTGGTTTTCTTGTATAAGTAATTAATTTTAAGGATACAAATGAATAATAAGAGCAACATAAACTTTATTAACATCAAGTTTGCAATATTTAATTATTTTGGTATTTATTGGAGTGTTCTATATTGACTCGTTATGCAGAATAGAACCGTCGTAACTGATTATATATCAAGAATCTCCAGCTATAAATATCGCTAGTGTTTGAATGTTACTCAATGTTTATGACTTTATGTATACATATGTAATGTAAGACATTCGGCAGTCACCCGCTCGTTTGAGCTGAATGCTCGTTTCCACCACGTATGATTTTATTACCAATAATAACTATTTTCAGTCATTCCTTTCTTCATCTTGGTATTTCACCCTCCCAAATAAATTGACGTGTAACACCTACATGACCTGCGCAACAGGAGCCCGACTCTCACCCACCACCGCGCATGCGCAGTGACCTGCGAAGTCACAACGTCATATCAGCCACGTCACCACACCACCTCTCTCTCCCCATCTCTCCCACACACACCATATGCAACACCTAGCAAAAACACACCTACATGACCTGCGCAACAGGAGCCCCACCCAAGTCCGTCACCGCGCATGCGCCGTGGCCGGTGACGTTACGCCTGTCACTTTTTTTTAAATGTAGTATTCTTTTCTCCTCATTTTTACAAACTAATGTATCACCCACCCTTCCCCTCTCCCCAACCCTTCACTCACCCCTGCCTCATGAGCAGACGACCGTGATGTCATGTGACCTCGGTGACCACGGGCGTTTCACTGGCCCCTGACCCTCACCCCCTCGGTCACCCTCGGGACCAGCCTCAGGTAGCCTCGGGCACCTGCGCAACAACCTGCGCAGAAGGCTGTTCCTCACGGCTGCTATTTCGTGGGCACCCGCCTATCTTTTAACCTGGGCTCGGATGCTCATTTCTGCTCATTTCGACATATGATAAACCAACTGCCCTTTACATACTACTTATATTAAGGTGCCAGTAGGGGCAAAGTAAATTTTATTAAAGTCGATTTCTTTACCTTTTCTTTAATTTTTCTAAATTATGTATGTATCCCAACATACAAAACGGCAAATGTTTAATAACATATATATTTTGTTTACTATCCATGACTTGCAAGCCTACGTTTGAATAACGCGTACTGCATAGGCCTACAGTTTTAAGATTCCGCCGTAGCGGTGTGTGTTACGCGTAAATCTAAGATTCCGCGGCAGTGGTGTGCGTTACGATTCCATACATTCGGTAGCGGTGTGCGTTACGTATAGCTACTAATGTGTTTTACCACGCGGCTGCGTATGCGGCAAAATCAATCGTTCCATGTAGCGATCGTGCGACAACCAAATACCAAATCTGATTGTTTGATTGGGTTTTTCCGCCGTACATAAGGTTATTTCAGTTATATGGTAGCGTGTCAGCCCAACCGGTGCCGATGACATGCAAGACAGGACAAGTCATTCACACAAAATTAACAAAACAGGACACCACAACAAATGGGCATCCAGTGCCCCTTAGCTCAGTGAGCACCAGGGCACAGGAGTCTCCCACCCAACCAGGGCCACTACTCCATAGTAAACTGCTCAGTTTTTTTTTAATACTGAACCAAACCCATGCTGACATTGAAAGATATATAAACCAAGGAAGGCAACTCCATTCATCTAAAATACCAGAATTTGATTGGTAAAAACTAATTTTGCCTCAAGAAACAGCACATGCTACTACCATCACTTTGTAGTTACCTTTTTGCTTGAATTTTGCACAAATTTCCTTCGATTTGCTCTGTCCACAGGCTGCACTTTCTTCAAATTAAACAAGTTGATACTACTAGTCGCATCGTGTGAACGCGTCTTTATTGAAAACATTTACCTTTCAGTTTGATCAGGTAAAATGGACCAAGAATTGCTTAGTTTGACTCTGAGGCATTTATCAAGTTCCTTCAGAACATTTAGATGGTGTGGGACCATTAGTGTCCTACATGTATGTCATCATTGTTTGTTCTGATTAACCTGGGTCATGTGGTGATTTCCTTCAGCCATTTAACGGTGATGCCAGTGAAATAAAATCCAAACAATCCAAAGTTTCTGTTGTTTTATTGTTTAAGATTTACTCAGTATCAAAAATAAATGAATTTAATTTTTGAGTTTAATATTCTAGAAGATTGTATATATTTAATATTGTGTCACCATTCTTCAACTGTATGACGTCATTTGTCTGAGTGCTTTGGCTAGGTTAAAAGCAAAGGCTCAAGAGGCATTACTTTCGCATCACATCTTGTGGAAATTAAGATTCATGTAGAAACCTTTTTCTTTTTTGCCTCAGCTCCACAAATTGACAGCTAAAGCTAGAAAGAAAGGAATAACCCTCAACATATTACCGTACTCTTTCCAAAGGAGACGTTCAAATGCTTCCATATAAAATACTTCCTTTATCTAGACAAATATAAGTGGATTTGTTTTTCTGTTGTTGTTTGACTTTGTCACATGCACAATAGTACGTGCACCAGATTGTAAAGTTATTTTGTTCGTTTTAAGCGTGTTGTTTTTATAAACTTGTTGTTTTGTTTACATCTTTATATAAAATAAACCCAAGCTTTAATCTGATAAATAATAACATATGTCACTGAAGCAGTCAGGCATCTTGTAACAGAATTGACAATTTCCAAGTTACATATGTCCATAGTGTTACGAACCAAACAATCTGCCAATACACACAGATTGGTTTGAACTGTCTTACTTTTCGATCACATATAGATATAATCATGTGTATTTTTTAAGTTAAAATATTTCACTGATGGCATGCCAGAACAATTAGTGAAGGAATCCCAGCCTTGACCTGACTGGCACCCTGCAACACTGATGTCACAGGACATTCACTTGAAGTAAAATTACACAAAAGATCGCCTTCCTGATGCCCCTTAGCTCTGGGAGCTCTGGAAACAGAAAGCTCCCGTCCGATCACCTGCGAATATAATTAGTCCAGGGATTAAATGATAATGCCAGAATCCTACCAAATTTGATCCCCATTATAATCGGGACTCAAATCATGTAAAACAATAGCTCAATAAATAAAGGGAATCGTGTGATTCACTCCTATATCTGTCAGCTCTATATGTATGTGTGATTCACTCTTAATATGTCAGCTCTATATGTATGTGTGATTCACTCATATATCTGTCAGCTCTATATGTATGTGTAATCCACTCCTATATCAGTCAGCTCTATATGTATGTGTGATCCACTCCTATATCTGTCAGCTCTATATGTATGTGTGATCCACTCATATATCTGTCAGCTCTATATGTATGTGTGATCCACTCCTATATATGTCAGCTCTATATGTATGTGTGATTCACTCCTATATCTGTCAGCTCTATATGTATGTGTGATCCACTCCTATATCTGTCAGCTCTATTTTTATGTGTGATTCACTCCTATATCTTTCAGCTTTAAATGTATGTGTGATCCACTCCTATATCTGTCAGCTCTATATGTATGTGTGATTCACTCCTCTATCTGTCAACTCTATATGTATGTGTGACTCACTTCTATATCTGTCAGCTCTATATGTATGTGTGATCCACTCCTATATCTGTCAGCTCTATATGTATGTGTGATCCACTCCTATATCTGTCAGCTCTATATGTATGTGTGATCCACTCTTATATCTGTCAGCTCTATATGTATGTGTGATGGAAAGCAGCTGCAACAACACAATCAGTCAATGTCACACAAATCATCTTCCTCATGTCCATTACTTCAAAGAGTTTTATAAAACCATGACTGCATCATTTACAATCGGAATTGTTCGCAAAAAACTCTATGAAGCTAGTCCCAGGGCACATCAAGCTCACACCCAAACTAATAGGCAGCCAATGCCTATTACGAATGTGTTACTCCTAAACAATTCAATTGGCAACAGCTCAATATTAATCGATTGTTGTTTTATGCCATACTTAATGCTATTTGGATCGTACAGGTGCATCGCCACCCAATGGGTGAAGGAAACGGACCTTAACAACAGTGACAACTAAGATATATCATCCAGGTTAAAATACCTCAAAGTTGACAATATGGAATAATTTACAACAGGGATAGCAACATCAATCTATTGTTATATACCTTTAATAAAAACAACTGGAAAATACAGTACATGAAATCAACAAGCATCAAGTGATACAAAAGTAGAAAAAATCAAACAGCTAATTATCATACTAAGGCATATCTATTATAACACCTGTTATTTATATATATATGAATATTAACTGTTGCCTTTACAGGGAGCACCCCAGACAATCCCTTAAGAAACTCACTGTGATGTTACCGTTGACTTAACACATTGCTCCAGTGTAATCTGCAGTGTTCATTGGTTATTGTCAGCCATTGTCAATGGTATTTTATTAAATTGAAAACTTATGTGGGTTGCCACTGGTATGGTGGAAAACTGGGAAGGTTCTTCCAAAACCCCCCTGCTATCTCCCCAGCCAGCGGAAAACTCCGCTTGTATAGAATTGTCGTGTTCTCATATACATGTACAAGTCTGGCTGTTCATTCTTACAGAAATCATGAAACTTAAACTTGAAGGACAGATAGTAATTGTGAATATCAATAAACATTGTACTTCAAAAATATTCATTTAGATGTAAAACTGCTTTGTGAAAATGTTTTAGGACAAAACAATACTCACGAGCAGGACTTCTGACTATGGGGTCAAACAACACATTTGTCGATGCCTATTAAATACTTGATCACAATAAAACAACAAAAGGATTATAAAAACAAATAAAACAAAAAGAAAAGCTAAAAAGACAAAACAAAGATAGAGCCCTAAATAATTAATGTTTGTGTCATCTTCAAAGGACATCCGTAAAATTGGGCCATTAGCCATAAAAAGAGGGCTGTAGCTCAAAAGGTGTGTTACAGAAATTTCCCTAAACAAAGAGAACATTATATTCGTTCTACACTTTTTAAACCTATTTATTCATCTGTCTTTACACCAAAAAAATATTACTAGTTAAAACGGTTACCAGTCTAATGAAACTGTGACAAACCAATAGAGTTACACATGTGTGCACCAACACCACATGGGGAGGGAAACTGGGTGGTTTAGATGGGACCTCAGATTACACAAGTTGTTTCCGCATAGGAAAAATATAAAGTAGACCAAGCAACCATGTCAGTTTAGACACGATAGGGGTATAGATTTGACAACATTCCCTGTACTAACCATATCAGTCCAGCATAAATAAATATCACTTCAGCATGTGGGCTTCTATAATTAAAAACACTGCCCTACTGATCAAATCCATCTTCTTCATCTGACAACAAATTCAACATAATTTAATTATGGTTCTTAAGCCAAGTATTGATATATCACAGACAGTTATTTATAAGCACTTATTACATACATGTTGACTCTCTTTTTACTTGAGTAAGACTTAAAGAAACAACACAATTTCAAACAGCTGTGCTTTATCAGCCCATGTAACATAGAGCTTGGTTGAGCCGTACACTTTCTCCTTCTGGTTCGTACAGGATTCTGAATTTTTATTTTTAACCCTCAAACTAAGTAGTGTACTTATGTATCTTTAACAATAGGCGATAACAGAAAAGTAAACGAAGCAGTTTGTAAAATGAAGTTAAACGGTTTCAAAAGTTCAAATAAATAAATCACAAAGTTTGAGTCACAATTAACATGTTTCAAGGTAAGCTTAAGAAATACACAACAAAAGCAGTCAAAAGAATTGTAAAAAAATAACTTAACAAAAACTTTCTTTCTCAGATCTAACTTAACACATTGATCACAGATAAACCAATAACTTAATGTAAATAAAATCATTTAAACTGTCACATTTAAATTAATACTAAATAAAAACAATACTTGCAAAGCAAATACAACCATGTATGGTTTTGCGTGCGAGATTATGATATCTAAAAAAAAAATTATCATATTTTATGACAAACAATAAAAAGTTATTATTTGTCAAAGGAAAATTATTAAAAGTATACAATATGGTATGATCTTGTTTAATGTAAAATAGATACATTCTTAGAATTCCGCACAAGGAATAAGATAAATTTAAATCATTCATTTTTGTATTGCTTGGTGTATAACATCATGTTAAAGGCTATTTATTTTGTATTACAACTTTGTACCGTCAATATTGTGTAGATAACAGAAGAAAAGTTAATCCCATTAAGGGATGCCAGAGGCAAATTCTTTTGTATAAATATTTGATGGACAAATAGCCTCAAATCAGTTAACTTAAAGGAACATGGACACAAAAAGTCCAATACCCAACACACTCTGTATACAACGAGGATCAGTTTTATGCTGTTTCTTGAATCTTGTCAATAGGGTCCACCCATAACTACGTCAGCAGATGTTTACCGCAATGCACTATGGACGTAAAATGCGTAAAATCAATCTGAAATCCGTCATGTTTTCTCAATCGACCACTGGTTTCACCCACAATGCATTTTGATAAACAACTGATGACAAAGTTATGCTTGGAGGCTATTGCAAGCAACAATCTACAATCAAGAAGGCTTATTTACAAGTTTTTAAACATTTTAGTTATGCAGATTTTTATAAATTTGTTAACAAGTTTTACACAATTTATGTCATGCTCTTATGAATAAACTAGGCACAAACAACTCTAGATACATACATGTATCTGTGTACACTTAACAAATATATTATAATAAAAACATAGGCCTTTTTTGAGCATATTTGTCAAAAGAAAAATTCAAACAGTCTCCAGGAATAAATCAACAATTATTCCAACAAAAACAGATATGCATATGTTACATGCCCCTAGCAAAAAATATACAAGTGTAGTGAAAACTGTATACTATTGCTATTAATACTTTATATTTGGGATAGAAAGAGACCCATGACTTTATGGGCGAGGGTTGGATTTTAGTGTCTGTTGTCTTAGTACTCAGTCCCCCAACAACTGCTCATTTTTGGTCATACAATGGATGTTGTTTTTGGGCCAATGAGTTGTGGGTTATTCTCCAAAGAATCAAAGTTGTTGTTTCATATGACAAATTGGATAATATTTTTGATTGTTCCGAAGGCCTATAACTCTGTTTTCTGTTAAAACAGTTTTCAATTCGATAATACTTTAATTGATTGATAAAGTGTGATTTGACACAGGCTACAATAAAAGATGGGAGTGTGTACTGTACCCATTTTCTACAATGGTTGACTGTCGAAATATTTCTGAACGGACACAAAGACATCATCCGGTGAACCATCAGCACTTATCTGTAAATAAAAAGAGCATAAATCAATTACTGGGAAGAATTGGTTTTGGCAGTTAAAACCAACGACACAGAGAAAGCAAAGCATAAACCAATATATAATTTTGTTTTTTTTTATTTCCATTTACATGTATGAAGATGCTATTTCCATACTCTCTGCTGTTATATAACAGTTACAAAACTTTATTTCACTGAAATAGAGTGCATGTCAGTCATTTTACTTTTCAGGTGGTGGTTGACAGAAATGTTTAGATGTTGTTTGTCCATATATCCTTGATTGCAGCTTTGATTGACCACCAGCCAATTAAAGAGAAAGCTTTTATTTTTACCTGAATGACTTTTTCACTGTCGCTGTAATAATCTATGACAGGTTGTGTAACATTGTGGAAGGTCTGTAGCCTCATTTTGATAGTTTCCTCGTTGTCATCAACTCGACCACTAGTCTTCCCACGATCCACCAGTCTCTGGGTCATGACCTTGTCTGACGTGTCAAACAGCAGCACTCCAGTACAGGTTGATATCTATAAAGTGTAGAAAGAGGTATCTATGTAGACACACTAATCCAGTCAAAGATTGTGAACATTAATCCATGTCAGCTGCACAGCTCAGAGACTTTCATTTCATTTGTTGTCTTTTTCATGGTCAGAATTATGTCTTATTCCAATGCAATGTTTCTGGGTCTCATATACTGTAAATCACCTATAATTTCGACCATGCATAATGCTCACCTTTTTGCAAGTTGTGGAAGTAAAATAGCATGTAAACAAACAAATTTAAGTTTATTGTAAAATCCAGATTCTCCTTTACCTTTAAAACTGTTGTTTGACTCCAGGACATTATTTTAAAGTCCTTAAAAAAGCTTCCAATGTATTAACTTCATGGTTGAAATTTTAGGTGATTTAGGGTAGTCATTTTATTAACATTGTTACCACTAAATACTTCTCCCAACTCAGTTATTTGTACCGGCCCAAACTTTTACCAAAAAAGACTACAGCTATTTACCAACATTATTAGATTTATTTGATTGTTTTATGTCAATTTTAAGGCTACTTCATGCCAGTCAAATTTAAAATTATTATAAACCCGGTTCTTTGGGACATAAATACAAACCTCATTTTCAAATTTCTTTCCTTGTTCGAGTTCTCTGGGGTAGCCATCAATGAGGAAACATCGGGTCTTTGTTGAGTTCTTCACCATTGCTTCCTTTATCAGATCTAATACCACATCCTGATTAAACATCAAAATGTAAAGGACTCAAATAAAAAATGATGTATTATCCTAGCTAAAAACCTTCAAATGAATGTATGTAAGATTGAATGCTTGCACTGACCCTCTTCTGGTAGTGCACCACGAACACACAGACAGTCACGGTCTTTGCGAGAAAAAATCCCAACAACAAAGGACCAGCTTTTCCATTGTTTATTGTATTTTTTTGTGCTTTATGCAATAAGAGTGGTGTTTGAAATCCCGGGCACATCTATTTTAACTGAGGCAATGCCATCCATGGTCATATTGTCACCAACACAAACACAGCTTATCAAGTCTCACACTGATAGCAAAATGCGGGTATCAACTATGACTTTCTGCTCTGTTTCCTTCTTCTCACAATTCAATTAATCAGTTAAGACAATATCCACCAGTCAGCTGCCCTTTGGTAGCATGTTTCCAGACTATATTCATGCTGTCATACTTAGTAATGGAGGAACATTATCTTTCAAAGAGCAAAAACACTAAAAAATACTACGCTTTCTCTGGTTGTGTTAAGAGTCGCCGTCTTCTGTTGGAATACACAGCTGTAATGCAAGTAAAATGCCCTTGAGCACAGCTTAAAACACCAATCAATCAATCAATCCTTCTTCTTACCATTCAATTAACCAGTTCAGACTATATCTACAAGTCAGCTGCCCTCTGGCTAAGGGCAGTAAGTTGTCATATCCTAGCACTGCTGGAGAAACTTTACTTTTACAAAAGAGCTACTCACTTCACATCAGGTTGGGTGCATTGTTGTCATATAAGTGAAATAACAATAAACACCAATCAATCAACATACCAGTCAGTCTCACTTATACAATTACATTCATTCATTCATTGAAAAACACACCCAGCCAAAAACAACAGTAAACTCATATTTATAGTTTTGCTTTTTCTACTATTAAGTCTAATTTAGGGTTACATTTTTATGGGTACAACTGCTTACATTAAAATGTAATGAGTTGTAACTGTATAAGTGTAAACTCAAGATAAATGGAATTAAAGTAAACAATCAAGTAAGCAACACAAGATTGGCAGAGCAAGACAGCTTCCAACTGAATGGAACATTATTCTATTTAAATACTACAGATTTATTTACAGTGAAAATAGTAAACAAGAAAATAGTTGATATAAAAATCTTACCAAAGATACAAGTTCTCCTTTCTCCATAATCTCGTTTAATCTTTGACCTCTCTCTGACCCTGATTTGACCTCTGCCCTCAGGAGGTCCCCAGAAGAGAGATGACAGAAGCCATATTTCTCCACAATTTTCTCACACTGTGTGCCTTTACCACTTCCTGGACCACCTTCATAAACAACAAGTAAGAACTTTAAGGTTATGAACCACCATTAGCTTTTGTGCACCGTTAAAACATTCAGCGGAAGAGTGTCGGGAGAAAGGAGGTTGGCTGTTATTGAGACCTGAGAGTTGAGAGGTTTGTAGATTGCTGATAAATTGTATTTGTAATATAATACCTTGTGAAATATGACAATAGTTAGTTTGTAGCTGAAAAAAAAAAAAAGGATTTTTAATAATTTTGAAAATCGGCCCGTTCTGGTGTTTCCATGGAGATTTTAGACACAACCCTGTTCGAAAGTGCTGTAGCTCAAAATCAAGGTGGACAAGCTATATTTATTTTGTTCAATTTTGAGAGCCCAAATTGCCCCTCTTTCTTTCTAGGTACCACTATATGCTCAATAATTTGTTTCATACACTTTTTGGAAGGGAGAACTTTGCAAATTTGATACATAAATAGTAGAGGGATTTTTTAGTGGTTCTTAACCTTAAGAGGCATTCAGAAGGTGAAGCTATTTATAACAGGATTTATTTATTTATTTACCTGTCCAAAGGCAAAAGCAGTTTTAATTTCTTTACATGACAAAGAAACAGCTTTACAATGTGACTTCATTAATTTGTAGTTAATACATTTTTGAGCAACTCTTTTTTCAGGTGTGTAACATTGTACTTGATAACAGCTTTAAATTTACAATAGCTAATTAACCAAGTAACCTGTCAATCAACAAACTTTCAACAATATTAATTGCATTTTTCACTCCTGTTTCGCACTTTTTACAGTATTTGTACTAGCATAACAAGCAACTAGAATTATATATAATTATTTGCAGGATATTTCATCCGTTCCAGAATTTATCGTTGTGTTAATTGAGCTGCCTGAAGACCATTATTCATTTTTTTTAGCATTTGCAGCCTTGACCTAATAAAGAAAATTTGTGAAACATTTGGAGCTGAATGATCAGACAGTAGAGGGAAAAGAAAGAAAAAACACATGCAAATTTCAGGAAAATGAAGATTTTGCGGAAAGATTTGATTTTAGCGACTAGCTTTATAAAGTGACAGGTTTTCTGCGCCTGAACCATTCTTTCACCACCATCGATGCTACCGGTGGGGATTTAGTCCTGGAGCCGGTCCATTAGTCTAACAGCTTGTTAGATAACGTTTAGTCACATAGAAATTGATGTCAGACCATAACTGAAGTTCATTGTTACTCAACGTCATCTAACTGCCCTTTAAAATGACAGAGCTAACTGGGTCCTGTTCTTAAAACATTGGCTGTATTCATTGATACAGGCTAACTGCAACAATCAAGGGTATTTGAGCTACATGAAGGTGGCGTATTCCAACAAATAACTAAGGTAGGTGTTTTAATTTCTGACTTACCGATCACAAAGAAGACTTTGGCATTCTTCAGTTTAGATTCTGGATCTGAAAACAAACATAGACAACCATTGTTAAGACAAGGCAGTGTAACATAGAATGCTAAAAGCATTGGATGTCAAACTTAAATGGATGGTTTATAAGATTACTGATCATTTTTTTTTTCCCACCGTAACCTTAAGAAGACACCATTAACAAGTTTCTTATGGATTACAACTTCTAAATTTAGTTGTCACCACGTTTCTATCTCATTCCAGAGATTGTTTTCAAGTGTAAAGATTAACAACATTAGCAAACTTATATTTACCCTAAATGCTCGACAAATTTGACCCCCTTTACAACTTTATAAAACTTCATTTAATGCAAAGGGTAACAAGCGTAGACATGCAATTTTAAAATTATTA
This sequence comes from Katharina tunicata, assembly GCA_032466195.1. NCBI lineage: Eukaryota > Metazoa > Mollusca > Polyplacophora > Chitonida > Mopaliidae > Katharina > Katharina tunicata. The sequence continues at coordinate 16,365 of JAVFBZ010137407.1, forward strand.
TGAAGTTTAGACTTTAAATTACCAGAAAATTTAAGTTTTTGTTCCAATTTCACACTTAAACATTCAATAAATGACTTAAAGGTTTGTGCCCTTAGAGGTCGAATTTGTTGAGGATTTAGAGTACATAGTGAGTAAGAGGTGTCAATATGTGATTTAACCAGATAACGTGAGTACTTTTTTGATAACAGATTACACAGATTAATTTGTAGCATTATCAAAATCTGTTTGAAGATTCATCAGCTGGTAATTGGTGTTTGGGATGTACATGCCTTTGTCATGGTTCACCTGGTGGTCTAATCATTTAACCTGGATGGCTTCCTGTAGTTTTCTTTTCTTTTCTTCAAGTCAGATATGTTGGTGTTTAGTAGGTGGGTGTATTTTCACTGAATGGTGCGGCTGTTTTTCATAAAATATGCTCAGAGATCTCTTAAGTATTGATGTTTAATGATCCTTTAATCTGATTGTGGCTGATTCTCATTCTGATTCTTTTCAACTACAATAAACTTTATATAAAACTCCTTTGGAATCTGGTTTAAATGTCTTCCCCAACTACTTGTACTTGGATAAAGGGTTTCTCTGCAACTAAATAATGCGTTAACTGGGGCTTGGCATTCTATTTATTGAGGTATTGCAGACTGGTAGGGGTAAACCCACCGGAGGACGTTAACCACAGGCTGCTATGATAATGCCTCTTATACCATTGATGTGTTTTCTCCAATATTTTATGAAATACGGAATGTGTGAATACTTACTTGTGATTTCATCAAAAACTTTCAAAACCTCTGAGAATACCTCATCAGCTTTTCCTATGGCAGATATCTGAGAAAAATAAAGTGGAATCATCATAGAAAATGAAAGCAGTTTTTGATTAATATTCAACATGTTACTTCACTTTGAGAAAAAAATTTAGGTTGGAAAATTGAGAGGAAACCGTGTTTTTGGGGATGGGATGAGAGACCATTATAATATAAGTGAATCCCGTTTTTAGATTGGAAAAAATAAATTGATAATCATACCTTATTGACTTTATTTTGTTTTTGATAGTAATCTATGAGAGGTTGTGTGATATTGTGGAAAGTCTGGAGCCTCTTTTTGATAGTTTCCTCGTTGTCATCGACTCGTCCACTTGTCTTCCCACGATCCATCAGTCTCTGGGTCATCAGGTCGTCCGGCACATCAAAATACAACACACTATCACAGGGTGTAATCTGATAAAGAGACGAAAAAGAACCGAATATATACACATGTAACAATGGTGATCATTAAGAGTTTTTTCAAAATGATTTTCCAATGATGTGAACATTATGCATGATGTCGCCAGGTTCTTTATTAAAGTGTTGAACGTGTACATGGACAGGTCTTCTGAATGTTTATTGAAAATGTCTACCTGATCTGTGACGGCTAAATGACTTGTGGCAGACATGACGAATGTTATCATGCCGGACGGATGTGTAAGTTAGTGTTACAGTCCTGTTAATGCTTATAAAGACTGGTCCGGGGAACATTAAGATCCTGTGAATGTCCACACCTTTAAATAACTTGTATAATGAAATAACCTAAAAAAGTCTTGAAGTCACACTGATAGGCCATGGCTTGTGAGTGGTACATGTGCTTTTGAGGTTATGTCCTTGGACTGTTAATCAAAAAGTTGAGAGTTCAAATCCCAAAGCCACCTGGTTAAATATGAAGTGATTTAAGTAATCTCGCAATAAACAATTTGCTAGTACTTACTTTGTTACCATACAAATATAATATACAAAATACATAAATATGTCAACTTAATTTGTAGGGAAATACAATGGCCTTAATGGAAAATGAGCAAACATAATATAAGTACCACGTTCCTTTTTTGTGTTAGTAGCAACACCCTACTGGAATAAAATCTAAATACGTCTATAATTAAATTAATCTGACCTCCTTTTCAAAACGAATGCCCTGTTCTAACTCTCTGGGGTAGCCGTCAATTAGGAAACCTTTAGCTGTCTCAACCTCTTTCACCATGGCTTCTCTCAACAACGTCAGAACAACATCCTGCATGAAATAAAATATTCAATAATTTGGGTGTAATTACACAACAGGTTCCGAACTAGCACATGCAGGCACAACAAATCCTAGCTGCACTACTGTTCAAAGAAATGAGGATGGGTGGACACATTCACAAAACATCAGAGTATAAACTTACATGTAGTTGGTATTTACATTAAGAGAATTTTCTTGAGAAAGTGAACCCAAAATTGAAAGATCAAATCAACATCATACCAAAGATACCAGATCTCCTTTCTCCATTATCTCATTTAACCGTTGACCTCTTTCCGACCCTGATTTGACCTCTGCCCTAAGGAGGTCACCAGAAGAGAGATGACAGAAGCCGTATTTCTCCACAATCTTCTCACATTGTGTGCCTTTACCACTGCCTGGACCACCTGGATACAGAAATAAATTATCAGTTACTTCATGTTGTTCTTTTGTAGAAATATCCTAATTCCGAAAAAACATAATTTTGACTCAATATTTCGGCATTTACTATGCCATAGTCTTCTAATAATGATTATCTCCTGATGATGGCATATTAAATGCTGAAATAATCAGTCAAAATGAAGTTGTCGTTTTTCGAAATTACAATATTTGTGTATTATGTTAAGCTCTTCAGTGGAAAAAACAGGCTTCTCTTTAAAAGGTCTTAAATCCATCTGGTGGAAGAACAATGCCATGCTGTGTAATACATTCAGTATGTTTAGCGAGGTAGTTTAGAGCCAACTAACTGCATTGTGAAATAGGTGCCTGGACCCAATTCCACAAAGCAATTAAACATTTACCTCAAATTTCGTACACATATATATTCATTTGTCCAGTAAGACCTCTTATATAAAGACATTTTAATACTAACTTATTATGTTAAATAATAATAACTACTAACATATGTCATCATCCAAAAGAATACCCAGTGGAAGGGTTTATGTGTTGTAGTTTTGTTTTGCTTTGTTTATTAGCAATTGAAATATTTAAAAATTCAAAATATTTGTTTATTTGCTCATTATGGTACTTAAGGGTATTTCACTTTATACACGACTTGGAAACTTGTATAAAACATAACACACAATCTCTCAAGATACTCAAAACTTTTCTCTTATAACTATAAAGGTCCAGCGGACACGAAACTATAACAAACTGTTGATTAACAGAAATGTGTTCAATATCCCAATGCACGACTTTTTCATAAGAAAATGCAATACAATCACTTTGAATGAATATTTCAGATTTATTTAACCATAGCCAGCAGAAATGCTGCATCTGGTGGCATTTATTTTAGGGGTGGTTGACATGAAGAAAATTATTTATATAATGCAGGCAGGCAGGCTGTCAAAGACTCAATAACTTTACAGCCAGAAAGATTCTGTACTTATGTCCAAACATCCACATCTTTAAACGCTACAAGATGTACAAGGCTATACTGGCTGTTAAGTTAACAAATTTGAACAGACAATCCAAAAACACTGTTGTGCAGGTGGACCTGACAATGTCATAGAAAGACAGCATATGAACTGAAACGTTTATTTGCAACAAAGTGTAGGACGTTGTGACACCACAACAGCGAAGACATTAAAAATGTGAGGTCATCTCTCTCTGACTTATATGTTGCATAATATCACTGGTGATATTATTACATAATAAACAACAGAGTGGGATTATCAGGGTTGTAGTGTGAGAATAAAACTTACCAACGACAAATATAACCTGAGCATCTTTCAAGGCCTGTGTATCTGAAAAATAAGAACATAGGAATCTTATTTATTTTCGGTGAGAGAGTTTCACTTTCCTTGTGTTACTTCTCATTTATTTTAATAAAGAACTAACTCCTTGGAAAAAAAATAGCCATAAAACCCAACTTTAATGAAATCTTAGGTGTGGTTGCTTGGTGCGTAATGCTGTGGTAAAGGTTATTCCACTTGTGTGACGGTGTGTATTCCAGCAATTCCAGTGAAAGTTTCCTACCTTTATCAATGGTATCAAATATTGCTGTGACTTGCTCAAACACAGCATCAACATCACCCTCAGCCGTCACCTACAAACCAAAATGATATTATTTATTTTTACATTACTACGAAAATTACCATTTCGAGACTATTTAATCTATTTACTGTGTGTGTGGTAGATTTTAGGTTTATCTATTAGGGTTCGTGGAATGGTGTTCTACAGTGTACTTAAAGTTACTTCACTCAAAGGACGAGACATTGCAATTTGTAACAATGGTTGCCTTGTTTTTGGATTGGGGTTTTGTGTCTTACAACTGTTACAAGGTTATGTCACTCGTATGATCACTCATCTTGTCAGACCAACGGGTGAAATAAACCACCCTCAATGGCATTGGCAACAAACAGGAACACGACAAACAAGTTGGCTTCCTACACCCCAAGGCTTCAATGGCTTGGGCACAGAAGACTCTCACAATAACTTGCATACTAACTATATAGAAAACAAAGCTGTTTAATATTCAGTGCTGAAATTTCTATACCCTTTGTACTTTATTCTGTTTATCAAAATGATCAATGACTGGCTGTGTAATGCTGTGAAATGTCTCCAGCCTCTTAATGATGGTTTCTTCGTTATCATCGGACCGCCCGCTTGACTTCCCACGCTCCATCAGTCTCTGGCTCATGACCTCATCAGAAACGTCAAAACACAGAACAAACTGACAGGGTGTGATCTGAAACAGATTTAAAATCCTCGTCAACATTTGGTGCAAACATGGATTAAATAATTTTTTTTTAAATTTTGACCAAGAGACAAAACTTATTTGTAAATTATTACATACATTTTTGATGAGACCAAAAGCAGATTTATGCTTAGGCAGCCCTGGATTAATAGAGAAATTTCTCACAAACATAACAGGTCACAAATTTATATCACAATGCTACATGTACATAACGCGCATACAGAATTTTCTATTTTTTTCCTAAGATATGGGATGTCACTTGAACATGGACGTATTCTTTCATGGTTTTCCTTGGGTGATATGTTTACTGACTGAACCTAAATCATTTAAATTTTAGTTTAGAATGTTATGTTATGTTAAAGAATAATAATTCAAGTTGCAGTATACAAACATCCTTAATCTTACATGTAAGTATTTCAGCTAAAGACATGAACCCTTTTGTGAAAATGGAATTAAGATGGTTAAGTGTATAATCATTACTAGTACAATAATTCACAGCAGAGACCTTTTATCATAGTTACCATACACTGATCAGGTCAAGTAAATAATTATGCACAGAACAGTTATAAATGTTTGCATCACAAGACTCTTGAACAGAACACATATCTACCTCCTTTTCGAAGCTAATTCCCTGGTCGAGTTCTCTGGGGTAGCCATCAATGAGGAATCCTGATGATGTAGAGGCCTTGGCCACCATGGCCTCCTTCAACAGCTGCAAAACTACATCCTGAATCACAAAATGACATAGATTTCAGTAAAAACAGCAGAATTCTTATCTACCGTGAAACTTCCTTGAGTTTGGACGGTAAAATAGGCTTAACCGGCAGGTGGTCTCTTACAGTGAGAGTTCAATTGGTTGTTGTTGTTGTCAATCTCCCCAAAAGTAAACGGGTGATTTGGGTTAATCCTGTTCAGGGGATTAAAATGATCAAAGCACCAGCACAGCACATGGTGAATCACTTCAATTAACATACAGAGGATAAACAGCTTGCAGTCTAAAGTGTATAAACCACTGTGTAGAGCCTAACTGCATGTTTAGTCATGTTTTTCACTGCAAGCAGTTTTTATGATTTTCCGAAAGTTTGACGGGCTATAACGTAGCTACCCTGTCTTCTTTTGAACTGATGCAATACTAACTCTCTACTATAAGCAACTGTCGATTTGTTTATGAAAGTTAAAAAATAGGGCACCGCTCAAGGGGTGCAAGATACGCCCGCTGCAAGTTGTTGGTTTGGCACCACCAATAAGGCAGAA
>JAVFBZ010137418.1:7019-22331 GCA_032466195.1 Katharina tunicata
TTATAGAATGTGAAACGACAACAACTTCCCAACAGCAATTCAAGGCGTTATTCTGAACACTTCCTTTCTGAATGTTTGATACAAGTAAATTTATACAGTTGGGCATAAATCTGATGGATAAGCGTCCAAATTAAAATGAGATGCAGCTGCACACTGCAGAATAGTTTTTTACATTTGACAACTAAATTTAATCCTTCCTTCAGTTGTTTCTCTCCCGTTGGTACACAATAATAATTTTTGGCTTGAATTTTTGGGCCTATTCAAATTTGATCCAGCCTTGGTCAAATAAAAAAATAGGTTTCTTCGTGTCTAACTAAGTCTTAACTATTGTTAATGAATAACACAAAAGCACTTGTTATGACTTATAAAATATCTCGAGATCCTGTTTTATTTTATAACTTCTAAAATTTATCTTTGTCCTTGACGAAAAGCTCAATTGCGCAGTCGACAACAGCACCTGTCAATCCTGGTCAAGCGCCAGTTGTCGTCATTTGACGAAATGTCACCAGCTGAATCGGTGTTCATTATGAATGTTTATCCCATATACTGTCCGAGGGGAATTCCCATATTTCATACTTTTGTGCCTCCTGGGAGAAGAGCTACAAGCCCAAATTGGCAATTCACCTCACAGTACTCGTCACAACAAGGTGGCATGCAGGAAAATGGCGACTTGTACTAAAATTATTTACCTGACATTTCAACGGCTTCTAACTCCGCGTAAAAAAATCCCCAAATTATTCACATTGCGGAATCTGAAAGTTGATATCTTATTCTTTTTATTGAGATGCGGTGTTAACTTTGTGAGCCTATAGCTTTAACGACGCTGGCAACATGGAAGACACCACAGTACATTAACAGGACGAAACACAGGACAAAACAAACTCCTGACACAGGATTGGGGTTTTACCTCATACTTAAGGTTACCAGGGTACAGGAAGCTTAGGCTTACCACCAGCCTGAGACAGGGGCCAAACACAATCAATTCTTTGTAAAAACTGTCGAAAAACTTACAGCGAAAGTCCTGGGTTCATAGATGGATAAATCTGACAGCATCTTCGCATTTAGGGCTACCTCCGACTGAAAAAAATAGCACAGATTGAAAAAAAAACTTATGAATCAAGTGACTTTTACTGATGGTTGTATAGAATGATGGGGAAAAAAAAAGAATGTCAAGTACGAAGACTTCATAATTAGCAGTAAAGGTTTTTTTTTTTTGCAACGTAATTCAAGTCAAGGTCAGAAAACCATTTACACAAAATGCTCTATATTGAGTTTTTTATATTCAATATTCAATGTAAAACCCTCAATATAGAGCATTTTCGGTGGGAACTACAATTTTTTTAACATTAATTACCGGTACATGTCATTAAGAAGACGAAATGTCTTTCAATCCATGCATGTAACGTGTCCAAAACAAAATGGCTGTGTCTGTTGTCACCTTGTCATAATCAATTGCAATTTCATCCGAAAATACCACTCCATTAAAAAAAACAATACCTAGCTAATACCAAATCAGTACGGTAGTTAAAATCAAAAACACATAGTAGCTTCAGTTCACCCTTTGCATCATAGGGTTGCATGTAGCTGTTTTTGTAACTGTAATTTTTGATCGAATTCCAGAGTGTTACAACTTACTAAGACAGGTCATATTAAAGTAATCGGATACATTTTATTGTATGAACATCATGATATATCAACCTGTACACTGCAATTGATATATATATACTTACATTTCTTAGAGAAATGGAAGTCCAAATTGTGACTGTTGCGAGCTGTTGGCTCTGAAGTAAGGAAACTCCAAATATAGAAAAAAATTATCATAACTGAAAAGTTTTGTCTAATCTGAAATCTATATGCTTGAGAAATATGTCAGAATGGTCAATGAAACATAACTCTTAATAAAAGTAGGCATCCATAAAGTTATATTAGGCACAGAATACATACCTCTGCCAGAGCTGCTCTGAATGACCTTAAATCTATGTTGTGTTCTCCACAGCCTGCTTCTACTCTTTCTGTCCATAACTAAAAATGACAAAAGACTGCTTCTTAAACTTGCTGTCGCAAAACAGTTATGGACAAAAACAAACAAAATACTACTAGCAATTTTGATTTATTGATTGATCGATTTATTGATTGTTTAATGGGTTGACTGACTGTTGTTTAACAAAATGCTCAAGGAGATTTAATGTATGTGATGGTGGTGTATTTGAACTGTAAGAACTGCAAGGAACACAACCAAATAATGTAAAGTGGCTGTCACATCTGTTGATCTGATTTATGTTTAAAGGTATACTCTTGTTTGAATTTTGGAATATATCTTTTCAATCTAATCTACTCTCAATGAACTTGGTGGTCTCTTGTGCGCCTTGAAATGATACCCATATATATTAACAATAGAAAACCATTGTGTTATCTGAATGTATCAATTTATAGTCAATAGTTCATAACAAATATCAATTTAGACCTTCATTTCATTCTGGAGTATAGGGTAGTGTGTGTTAAACTATTTCATTTAAAATGAAATTTCAATTTTATTTAGTCATTCATTTTGAGAGTTCTGTTACCTATTCAATCTTATTTGTTATTTGACGATCATACACATACCATTGAGGGCCATCACCAGTGTCACAACATTGATAAATGTAATTATGCACTATTCATGTCAACATGTGGTAGATATAAGTATAAATCTTTAGGCTTTAAAGCCTGCACAAACAATATCTTTGTATGTCTATGCAGTTGTGATACACATAGTTAACCTGAATGTTGATTTATAGTTTCAGTACTAAACACATATGTGCCTCCAATGTTAAATTGAACCACAATGATATCAGATAGAACCACCCACACCATAGGCAGAAGGCTACAAGTCAAGAATGGCCTGTCAACAAACCAAAAAACACAGTCAGTTTAAGTGGTACTTTGTTCATCAATGTTAGAATGAATTCTAAAATTGCCTAAATATTGTTACTTTATATTATTGTTGGTTTGACAGTCAAATCTGAATTTAATGAGTATTGACCAATATGATTATACCCAGTACCTGTTTTAAGTTATCCTTTTTTAGCTGTCGTGATTGTGTGGAGTAACGCAAAGCACGACGTACATATCTGATGCCAAGCGGAAAACATGTGCGCTTTCGTCCATACATGTGCTGAAAATAAAAATGCATGTCATAAAACATTCATGACCATTGATTAATCCAAGACTTCTGTTATCAAGAAACAAACATTCTCACTGTACTGAATTCAAACAGAACATTTAGTTTAGAAAATAAGACAATTACCAGTTCTGAGCGTTCATGAAACAAAGGATGCTCATACATAGGCGTCCTGCCACAAAATGCCAGCTGATTAAGACAATGTATAACTGACAATTCTGTTAAATGTTGTAATTCATGCTAGAAATATTTGTGTGCTTTATCATATTAAATTTAATGAATTTACATTAAATCTTAAATATTTTCTGCTTACATACAAAAAATATAGAACATGGAAAGATCCACTGTACTATGTGTTGTATGTAAACAGAAACTATTCCCGGGATGGGATGAAAAGTATGTGTGGTTGGTCGGGTGCCTGCAGTGGCCCGGTGCTCTCTGAGCTTAGTGCTATCAGGAAGCCGATTAGCTGCGTAGACCTGCAGCCCTTACTTAATAATGTGGAGACAGAGGATAGAAATAGCCAATTTGTTGTGGTGTCTTTCGTACTTTAAATGCATTGTGATATCTTAAATGTATGTGTTGTTATAGCCTGTGTGTTGACTAGATGCAGAGTTCTGTATCATCATAAGATATGTGAATGTATTATAGACAGAAATTGTGTTAATTATGAAGATATATATTAAATATATCTACGCTGATTATGTTTCTAGTTAACTTTGTTATATTCACGTTTCATGTTACTAATATATTTTCGTACTCTATCATAAGCTGGTGATCGTACAATAAAATCTTGAATCTTGAATCATTATTAGTCTACTACATAATGTACATATTAGCCTACAGTGTGTGGACATTTCAATAGAGTTGCTAAGTGCAGTGTCTTCATCCATTGGGCTGGCACGTCGTCACTTAAGTTAAATAGCCTTAAGTTTGGCGCAAAGCCATGTTACAAACAAACGGACAAACAGCTAGGGAACACCTGGAAGTTTTTAATAGTGATAGATATAGTATATTAAATCAGACCATAATATGACATTAATGTAATATTACGGTCTGATTTATTTGGCTATGATATATGCAGAGTTCTGTATATTTATTAGTCCTCTTCTACGTTAAGTAGGTCTACATATGTACATGGGTAAGCTTAATCCGTATACATATCATCTGTATGAACAGTGAGTGTTTCACGTGCGTGTTGCTTTCTAGTTACACCTTCAATAATTTCAAGCGCCGATTAACTTACCCAGGACATGCGCTTATACATTTCCTTTCGCCAGAATTTATCTGGCCTATTTAAGTTCCTAGCAAAATTCATAAAAGTTAAGAAAACCATGGTGCTTGTTAAACTTTGACTGTGACCATGCACGAAGGATGCAGACAGCCGGAAGTTTCTATTCAGTTTAGGGGTCGTCTACTGTTTACGAAAAGCAATACTGATGAATGACATGTTTCAATGGACCGTCCATTTGATTAAATAACAGATGTTTTACCAGAGAGAGAAATACACCCATTTTATTCAGCAAAACCAGAGCATATTTATAAGAGTAGCCCTGTGTCTCAAAAAGAAATAAACTAAACGAAATAGGAATCAAGGACTGTTACTCTAATTGACTTTAACCAGGGTTTTCAGGGTTGTCTAATAATACATGGAATATCAAGACATCATCTCTAGGGTATATTAAATAAGCTTGGATATTTCGTAAAGATTATGCCAGCATTTAAGTTTTTTATATACAAGTTAAAAGATATATTCTGATGCATGTTAAAGATTAGTATTTATTTTATTTATTTATTTCCAAAGGATGACCTACGGGAACTAGTCCCATTCACAGGCTCCGACCATATGCGTTACACTTAAAAGGCCTTATATCTTCTCTTGTTGCAAACATTAATCGTTGATTGTTGACATAGGTATAAAGGGTGTTACATTATACTTGCGTCATTGACCGTTTGTGTTGAATGCTAAGTTGTTAAAATAAATTTTTCAAGAATAACAGTAGAAAATTTTGCAGAAAAGTTATGCGTGATGCATTTTGATAAAAAAAAAAAAACGGTAGATGAATGATTTTAAGCAATGTTACCTACCATAATAACTCTGCTCAGTGCCCTCTGGTTTTAATTATATTGCTATCTGCCTAAGGAATCTCAATAACAGATCAAAGGGTTGAGTTCCTAGTATGTGTGTGCTAAATCGGTGAGTAGCCATATAGGCTACATCTGACTAGGAATACTCCATTTTGGCTGCCTAGGCCTACTATCCATTGCAGGTCATATCAGCCTGGTATATAGGCCCTATAGCCTGGTATATAACGGTTATAGTGTTTTTCGTTTTGCAAAATGGCTTTTTACCACTTCTTCGCGTCGAATATATATAAATATTAAAAATAGATAAAAACATAAATGCGGCATGATACCATCTTTTTATGTAACGCCTTTCTTTCATACGTCATACAACGTCACGACCAAAGATCGATCTGATGTATATATGACGTAACAGAGAAATGACGTCTTCGTGCTATTAATGCATGTTAAACGCGGCCATATGACGATGAGCTACTCACCGATTCAGCACACACATACTAGGAACTCAACCCTTTGATCTGTTATTGAGATTTCTTAGACAGATAGCAATATAATTAAAACCAGAGGGCACTGAGCAAAGTTATTATGGTAGGTAACATAACTTAAAATCAGTCATCTACTGTTTTGTGATCAAAATGCATTACGCATAACTTTTCTGCAAAATTTTCTACCGTTATTCTTTAAAAACTTATTTTAACAACTTAGCAATCAACACAAACGGTCATTGGCGCAAGTATAATGTAACACCCTTTATACCTATGTCAACAATCAACGATAAATGTTTGCAACAAGAAAAAATATAAGGCCTTTCAAGTGTAACGCATGGCACAAATTGTATGAACGTCAGAAGCGACCATCTTCTCAATCCTCGATTTTCGTTGACGTCCGCGCGTCTTGTATAAAATCAGCTCGTTCTTGACGCAATTCACGCCTCTGCTTGACGGCCTGCAGAGAACAATGGAATGACGTCAGAGGTGTGAAAACTGGATGGTCAGCTCCCACACTCCAAACATCAACTTTTAAAGTTAAGGAGTGCCAAATGAATCCCAAGCTATTTTAGTTGAACTGTTAAGGGGTGGCAAATGAACTCCCTGATGTTCTTCTAATGTAAGGAGTGCCAAATAAACCCCAAGCTATTGCTAAAGTAACTATAAGGGATGGCAAATAAACTCCATGTTTTTTTTAAGGAGTGCCCACATAAACCCAAGATTTTCTAGTTTAAAAGTAAAACTAAGGGGTGGCAAATAAACTCTATTTGAAAGTAATTCTTAAGGAGTGCCAAATAAACCCCAAGTTAGCTAGTTAAAAAATAAAAGTAAGGGTGGCAAATAAACTCCATTTTATTCTTAAGGAGTGCCAAATAAACCCCAAGTTAGCTAGTTAAAAAATAAAAGTAAGGGTGGCAAATAAACTCCGTTTATTTATTTTCAGCTCTATCTACGAATCCTCGGCCCTTGTTTTCCTGGCCCTTCTAATAAATACCCTATTGAATAGGGCCCCTTTATTCTCAATAGGGAAAGCGACTGCTCTCCATAAACAAGATCTCCTATTGCTCCCATAACACACCTCGCCAGGGAAAGGGAAAGCGACTGCTCCCTTGATCATCGCCTATCACAGCAAGATATAAACAATATTCGAATAATGTATTTAGGTATATTAAAATTAAATGGTAATTTGGTTGGTGCTTTACGGCAATAAAAGGTTTATTTCACGTATGAATGCATGGTAGTTTAATTGGTGCTTTACGGCATAAGAGGTTTATTTCGCGCATGGATGGTAATTTGATTGGTGCTTTACGGCATGAGAAAGTTTTTTTTACGCATGGATGGTAATTTGATTGGTGCTTTACGGCATGAGAAAGTTTATTTCACGTATGGATGGTAATTTGATTGGTGCTTTACGGCATGAGAAAGTTTTTTTCACGCATGGATGGTAATTTGATTGGTGCTTTACGGCATGAGAAAGTTTATTTCACGTATGGATGGTAATTTGATTGTTGCTTTACGGCATGAGAAAGTTTATTTCACGTATGGATGGTGATTTGATTGGTGCTTTGAAGCGCAAGAAAGGTTATTTCAAGTATAAACGGCAATTTGGTTGGTGCTTTGAGAAGCAAGGAAGTTTATTTCACGTATGGATGGTAATTTGATTGGTGCTTTGAGAAGCAAAAAAGTTTATTTCACGTATGAATGATAATTTGTGTTGAGTTACAGTGGCAAGGTTATTTCACGTGCTGTAGGCCTATACATATTTCTATTTTTTGTAGTGTACCTGATAATTTAAGCAATTTTAGCAATACATTTTTAACAAAAACATAAATGTGATGGATTTGCCAATTCTGGGTATCTTGCATGGTAGGTATATTGTAAATCCACCTGTCATGTTTTTGTAATGTGCCCAGCTTCTATAAATGCCGCTTTAACACGATAACATTGTTAACCATGGCTGGGTTGTTCAAAGGTTTAAGTACGGTTAAATGTAGCGTAACAACGTAACTAGCGTAACAAAGAAACTGTATTGTGACGACGTGTTACAATACGACAAGTGCAATTCTACGTAAGCCCATGACGTAACAGAGAAATGACGTCATCGCGTTGTTAATGTAAACAAAACGTGGCCTTGCATAAGAGCTATTCAATAATTCGCCAGACATGTAACAAACACAAACATTTTGATCTGTAATACAGATTCATATAGGAAGATAAGCATTATAAATAAACTCAGAACGACTGAGCACATTTTTGTTTGGTAATATTTCTTACATTCATTGCTCTACCGTTCGGTGTGTTTTTGAAAACGTCTTTCTGCTAAGTTTACTGCCTTTAATCTCGAAAAAACTTATTTTAACAACAATTCACGGCACACAGATTGTAATTGGTACAAGAAGTGTAATACCCTCCAACCACCTCAACAGCCATAGGCAAATGTTTGCAACAAGAAAAATATATACACAGCCCTGTTGGTGTAACACATGGCACCAATCTTATGAACGTCAGAAGCGACCGTCTTCTCGATCCTCGATTTTCGTTGACGTCCGCGCGTCTTGTATAAAATCAGCTCGTTCTTGACGCAATTCACGCCTCGGCTTGACGACCTGCAGAGGACAATGGAATGACGTCATAGGTGTGTCAACTGGATGGTCAGCTCCCACACTCCGAACATCAATGGTTAAAGTTAAGGAGTGCCAAATGAGTCCCAAGCTTTTATAGTTGAACTGTTAAGGGGTGGCAAATAAACTCCCTGATGTTCTACTAATGTAAGGAGTGCCAAATAAACCCCAAGCTATTGCTAAAGTAACTATAAGGGATGGCAAATAAACTCCAGTTTTTTTTTAAGGAGTGCCCACATAAACCCAAGACTTTCTAGTTTAAAAGTAAAACTAAGGGGTGGCAAATAAACTCCATTTTAAAAGTAATTTTTACGGAGTGCCTCATAAACCCCAAGTTAGCTAGTTAAAAAATAAATGTAAGGGTGGCAAATAAACTCCATTTTAAAAGTAATTCTTAAGGAGTGCCAAAATAAACCCCAAGTTAGCTTGTTAAAAAATAAATGTAAGGGTGGCAAATAAACTCTGTTTTAAAAGTAATTCTTAAGGAGTGCCAAAATAAACCCCAAGTTAGCTAGTTAAAAAATAAAGGTAACGGTGGCAAATAAACTCTGTTTTAAAAGTAATTCTTAAGGAGTGCCAAAATAAACCCCAAGTTAGATAGTTAACAAAATAAATGTAAGGGTGGCAAATAAACTCTGTTTTAAAAGTAATTCTTAAGGAGTGCCAAAATAAACCCCAAGTTAGCTAGTTAAAAAATAAAGGTAACGGTGGCAAATAAACTCTGTTTTAAAAGTAATTCTTAAGGAGTGCCAAAATAAACCCCAAGTTAGATAGTTAACAAAATAAATGTAAGGGTGGCAAATAAACTCTGTTTTAAAAGTAATTCTTAAGGAGTGCCAAAATAAACCCCAAGTTAGATAGTTGAAAAATAAATGTAAGGGTGGCAAATAAATTCCATTTTAAAAGTAATTATTAAGGGGTGCCAATAAACCCCAAGTTAGCTTGTTAAAAAATAAAGGTAAGAGTGGCAAATAAACTCCATTTTAAAAGTAATTCTTAAGAGTGCTGCATAAACCTCAAGTTGTAGCCAGTTAAAAAATAAATGTAAGAAAATAAACTCTAACACTATAAAAGTTATTCTTAAGGAGTGTCAATAAACCCCAAGTTAGCTAGTTAAAAGCTCAATGTATGGTGGTAAATAAACTCCGTTTTATAAAGGTAGCTCTTAAGGAGTGCCAAAATAAACCCCAAGTTAGCTAGTTAAAAGATAAATGTAAGGGTGGCAAATAAACTCCGTTTTATAAAGGTAGTTCTTAAGGAGTGCAAATAAACCCCAAATTAGCTAGTTAACAAATAAAAGTAAAAATAACGGATGGCAAATAAACTCCATTTTAAAAGTAATTATGATATAAGCAGTGCCAAATAAACACCAAGATATGCTAGCTTTAAATACCAATGAAGAAATGTTTCTACCCAAGTAAAAATGTAATCCTAAATAGAAATCCGGCTGTTTATATATTTTTACCCATGCACGTAAAAATGTGTTACTTGGGTGGAACTATAAATCTGTAGATAGAATTATGGAGTAAATATAGGTAATAAAATTATAATTGGATCTTAACTGAGAAGCTATCCAAGTTTAAATATTTAATCCTGGTTTGAAATATCAATACCTGCATGCGAAGAAATGTTTTCAACAGATTAGAAACATTTCTAAAATGTATAAAATATTTTACAAAAATGAAATATTTGTACCTGGGTTGATATAGTTATATCGGAGTAGAAATATAAGTACATGAGTTGAGATGTGTAATAATTTTATTTTGGGTAAATGACTGTTAAATGGCATAACCATGTTTATAATAAGAATTAATTTTTAAAATTAATGTGCTGGTAGAAAACGTTTCTACCTCGGTTGAAATGTAGGCCTAAATGTAGACATTAGGAATATTTTTTCTCGAGTAAACATATTTCTTCTGGGAACAAGTGTAATTAACCAAGGCTGAAACATACAATTAGATATTAATACTTACTACATGTTTCAATCTGGGTTTAAAGGCTACTGGGTGGAAAGATACGTATGTACGAACCTTCCAATCTGTATTGGCACACAAGTTCTAGAAAGGATTATAGTTAATACTGCCGACATGAAGATACTAAAATCTGCAGTGAGTATAAACAATACTTAATCTGGAACCAGGTATACATGTTTCTAAGTTGGAGGGAATTGTTCACGTTAGGCCTATCCATTGCATCCGGTGGGCCTAAAGATTTGAATCGCCCGTTCGACCTTAGGTATAACATGGGCGGAAGGTTCCAGTGGCTGCGGAGATTGCTGGACCTGCGGGTTTCTTTTCTTGACCCAATTCGGTTTTAATGGGATTTTTTCCCGGTTTTCCTCGCAAAGTCGTCATTGGAGTGGAATACCCTTGAGTCAGACATTAAACACGAAGCAAATAAATAAATAAATAATCGAAAGAATACATTAATATACCCAGGTAAAGAAACATTAGGGCTTAAATTTCAAGAATAATCAAAACATTTAATCCCGCGATTTTAATATTATGCATTGGCCTAGCTGCAGGGACCTGTAGCTAGCCTTTATTTGATAATGTGGAGACATAAGGTAGCATTGTCCTAAAACGACGGTGTTTTATTCGCTTGACGGCTTTAATCCGGTGAATGGGAACTATGACGACAATCATGTAAACTTGCAGTGAAAACCCTATAGATATTTTTAGCCGGCCCCTCAGGTCATCCTGTTTCCAATAGGGGGCGCTGATGTAAATACTGAGTGAAGAGACGGAAATCCGCATTTCATCGTCTGCTGTCAACCAGATAAGAACATATTTTAGTCGAAATGGCTGAGAAAAGGTAATGTGTCATTTTCTGATATTACTATGTGTGTGTGTTTTTTTTAAAAATATATACTTAAAACAAAATATATATGGCGATAACTTTACTTTGATCATATATATATATGACTGGACAATTTTCGCTTGTCCCCACTGTCAATATTGAACAGGCTTAACACACGTGTATGGGATGATAGCGGTATTTCGTATTAACAGCTAATGCAGACACTCACTTCTGCTAGTCATGATGACTTCGACACTATTATAAGCGTGTTGGCGTTCTAATCTTAATACCATTCAGTCTATTGATTTAGAACCATTAAAGTAAATATAGAGGAGGCATCTACTTTGTGTAAATGGGACATTGTCAGGCTGTTTCTATTCACAAAATGCTGTCACTGTTTGAATGATGGTTGATTTTTTTTGTTTTTAAATGTTAACGTTTTGCAAACTCATGCATCGATGTAAACAAGCACATAGTGACCTCAATACATGATTCTGCAATCACTATGACTCGGGGCTATAAAGCTTTTGCATACAGGATCTAATCTAGACACAGACTTTGTGCTCAAACTCACAAGATCCTACTCTCTCGAGTTGGGAAATGGCTAAGAAAAGGTAATAATCATTTGCCATCAAAGCGAGTATTAGGGGTGATGTTAATAGTTACAATTGCACACAGATCAAATTTATAGGTTTATTTAATCTGGATTTTTTTTTTTTTTTACGATGGGTGGTTGTTGAGAGCTGTTTTTAAGCTCTTGTGGATTTTAAGTATAGGCTATTAGGGAAATTTCTGTTATATGAATATAAATTAATTATTCATTTAATTATATAAACTTCAATTACCTCAAAGGATGATTGGTTGTTGAGAGCTGTTTTAAGCACTTGTGCATTTTAAGTATAGGCTATTAAAGGGAAATTTCTGTTATATGAATATAAATTAATTATTCATTTCATTGTATAAACTTCAAATACCTTTTTAAGTTTTTATGCATAACTGTTTTTCTATGTTAAGTCAAAGTCTAAAACAAGCAGCTAAGTGCTAACCATTCAGCTAGTCTGGGTTTTATTTTTGGATGATTGGTTATTGAGAGCTGTTTTCAAGCAATTGTGCATTTGTAGGCTACATGTATAAGGGAAATTTCTGTTATTATATGAATATAAATTAATTATTCATTTCATTGCATAAATTTCAAGTACTTCAAAGTCTAAAACAAGCATTTAAGTGCTAACCATTCAGCTAGTCGTGCATGCAAATTGTATCAATTTCATGCTTGGTCTATATAGTGTCGCTAAATGGTAAATGGAGACACCTGTAGCTATAGAGATACATGTACATGTATGTTTAAGCTCTTTCGCAAGTGCATCTTTTTTACATTGATGGTAATGATGTACTAGTTTATTGGCATTCGGAAAGCAGCAGATTGTATACTTGTACACAGGAATTCCAAGAATCAGAAGCAGTATTTTCGTTTTTTGGGGGATAACACTCTGATACTGAACAGATTCTAGTTCAGTCATTTTTTTGCAGACTGAGACACTTGCGTGAATCAAACCCACGACCCTCAGTCAGCCACCTAAACCACTCAGCCATTCAGCCTTCTATAAATAGATGGCTAGCTAGCTGGAGTTTAGATTAAGAATCGAAAGGTTGAAATTACGTTGGCTGTGGGCAGCCAAAGTCACAAATTCACAATTATGTAGAATTTAACACAATTCAGGACAAATCTGAGATGGTCCAGGCCCGATCTGTCTTTTTAAATCACGGGTTGCTGTCGCTTGCTGTGCCCTGGTCCTCTCTGGGCTAAGGGACATGAAAAAGCTGATTTGTTGTCACATCCTGGTTTGAGGCCAGCTATTTCTTATGGCGTCTTTGTTGCAAGTGAGCAAGTGTTGTTTCCTTCACCCATTCAGATTTAGCTGTCATTCTGTCATATAAGTGAATAACCTTTATAAGTACGCTATAAAACCCCAATCAAAGAACAACAAAATATTATTTTATCAGAAATGTCCTGAAATTATACATGTGTATGTCACGGGTCGTTGGGTGGGAGTGTCCTGGTGCTCTCTGGAGCTGATTTGTTGTGGTGTCCTGTTTTGTAAATGTTCTGTATATTTGATTTGCGATGTGTTCTGTGTTGCCAGCGCCGTTTACGGTGGTTTCCATCCCCAATTGGACTGGCATTATATGAGTGAAATAACCTTAAGTATGGTGTAAAACCACAGTCAATCAATCAAGCAAATATATGTCAATTCCCATTTCTTTGTAAGAATAAATCATATATTGACCATCACCTGGATCTCACAATACTGCAAAAGTTTGGTACTGTTGTTGTTATACATGAGTCAAACAAATTATTTTCCAATTTTAAATCCCCTGTGGTGTTAAATTTGGTATACTACATGTATATAGTAATAGTATTTGTACCTTTTCAGGGTTCTATATAGGGTCTCACTGTGTCCGTCAGAAGGACTCTTATAACAAAATAAAATTACCAGAATTCCCCCAAAATTCAAATGATTTATTTCTATTAAAGACGTAATTTCAGCAACAATTTGTCCTCATCTGCATCATACTTAGAAAATTAATACAAAAAAATCGTCAAAAATCACAATCTTTCGCATGTTAAATCACTAACAGGAATTTAAGTATTAACTCATCCTTAAAAAAAAAATTGTAAAACATAAGGACTCAAGGAAATTTTCTGGATAGAACACTGCTTCTACTTCATGGAGATAAACTCTCTGAACTAAGGAAGCTGATTTGGGTGTTGACAGTGTTAATGTGTTGTCCTGTTTTTCGCCCTGTGGTGTCTTGTGTGTGGCCAGTGTAATTTATCGTGGTTTCAATTCGCCCATTAAGCTCACACATCATCAGTTGATTAAAATAACCTGAAACCTGAAAATAAGTACGGCATAAAACCTCAATCAAACACACAAAATCAAATTATGGAGATAAAGACAGGCAAAGTTTTTATTTACATGATTCATTGTTGTACAATAGTACCTGTTAACTTCATTTTACCTTTAGGCCAATCAAAATCAAATAACCAATGCTTTTTTTAAAATGTATTTTGTAAGGATGTGCCCAAAATAGTCTGGCTTTTATTTAACTTACCAACATGGCATTGTATTCTGTATCTGTTTAAAATTTCAAACAAGGAAGTCAGGAAGTGTATACATACATATACTGATATATGTACATGTACATGGAGAGTGGAGAGTGTAGACAACCTACTGTCATGACTGTATACTAGTATTACTATACATTACCACCTAAATGTGTACATGTACATTAGACACTTCGGTGTTATCTGTAAATTGTCATTCTCAGGTAACAGTGAAGTGTCCAATGTACATACAAATTTACCAACAAAAAAGACTGATACATGTATCAAAATACTGCTTGCTAATTAAATAATATATTCAAACAAATATATGCAAAATTTGTCATCTTCTTTGTTCATTATTTAGGTTATTATCAAAGAAAGAATGGCACAAATCAATGAAATTTGTGAATGTTCAAATATTCAACATTGAAATGAAACAAATTATGGAATTGTGATTGTTTACATTTGTAAAGAACTGAGGTACAATCTTTCTAATTTTTAATCAGATATTCATATAATAAATTGAAGTCAACTGTGCCAGAGTGCCCTGCAATTAGTGTTAGAATTAGGTTCCTACATTTATCCTATGACAACCAATGATCTCGGTCTCATAGAAAAAGTTTTAATAAAATCGTCCATTCAGGGCCCTGAGAAAAAAAAAAAACCACCTGTAAACACCTGTAAATCTGAAGATGATTGTGACTGAATGTGTTGTTGTTTTCAGTGCTGATATCGCCTTGATAGGTTTGGCTGTCATGGGCCAAAACCTTGTCCTCAACATGAATGATCATGGTTTTGTGGTAAGTCTGCAATCTCGGTTTTCATATCATTATTTTTTTCTACTCTTATAAAACGCTTTAAATTGTGGTTTGTTAATTGTTCAATAATGTTACGGTCAACCTATGCTGCAATAATTCTTAGTTATTGTAACAGTCGGTCGATCGGTCAGGATGGCGATCTACGTATTTCTTCTACTTAGATAAATCCTTTCGTACAAGACTTTATCATGAAATTTAAATTGCCATATAAAATTGATCAGATCTGACACCA
>JAVFBZ010137429.1:0-11834 GCA_032466195.1 Katharina tunicata
AGGTTGATATTATCAAGTATATTTGCAGATATTTGCTTTATTATACTTCCGAAAATCTTTTTGTCGGAAGGAAAAATAACATATCACATCTGTTGCCCACCTCGCGTATCAGCCCAGACGTAAACAACAACAAATAATGCGTCTTGGCTGATTTATAAGCTAGTTCAAACCAGGATAGCAATCACCAGGTGATGTTCCAAGGTAACATAAATTTATCACAAAATCAACAAAACTAGTATTATTTCTGAAATGTAGATTTTAATCTGGTCACCATAACATTCTTTTACACGAAATTAAATCATAAAAAAACGCAACTTAATACAAGTTATTTTACCCGATTTACACAACAGTGGCAAACCCGATTCTGTTATTTCCAACATCAAACTCACTGTAGAATCGACCAATGAAAACATCTCCAAGAATCCAAAGCGGACCAGCTGGGGGTGGAATGTCAATGCCGCTAAAACCACTCAAACATATTGTTGTTCCTCGGTTATTCACCTACAGAAGCACAACACAATAATTGCATTTGTCATCTTAAGTAATGCTAATGTCAACAAGAACACACACAACAAAAAAAAAAAAAAAAAACACCCGTCATTTCAATTATGTTCAAGTAAGGAACGAGCAGGATTTTAATTATCTCTGAATTTCACACAATCTGGGATATTATGGGACTATTTTAACATATCAGAACTGCAACAACAGAAGCTAAGGTTGTCTCGAGATTTTCTATAACTTTAGAATCCTTGTTGCTCAGCTTGCTAGAAAAAAAAGCTCAATTAATAAAGGATATTTCATTTATATGACAACTTTGCACCACAACCTGAAAGGAGAATAAAAAAAAATCTGCTTTGATCTATCCGGTCACGTGGGTGACACCTGAAATTCCGCTGAACGGGTACAAATGTTTACAGGCACAGGAATGATTATACCAAGGACTTATATATATTTTTGTATAAATGTAGAGAAAGAAAATTTTGCTCGCCTCCACCGGGATTCGAACTCGGGTCTATGGCGATCAGGTCCAACGCTCTAAGCGACTAAGCTACAGAGGCTCACGGTAGAACTAACATTTTTTTTTATCCAGGTAAAGGCGGCGTATCTTTCTCTACGGTAAGCACTGACACAGGGACACTGAAATGGCGTCTATATATATATGCCAAAGACCGGAGTTCGAATCCCGGTGGAGGCATTCAAAATTTTCTTTCTCTACATTTATACAAAATGTATATATATATATATATTATTGTATTATATTCAACACAAGTCCTTGATAAAACTGAGCTAGATCATACAAAGTAATCCCCTAATATAGGAAGGTTTGACTCATGCAGCATGGAATCTGGGGAGAAGGGAGGCAGACATGTTAGGTGTGGAGATGGTTCCATAACACTATATATAATATGCACAGAAAAGTGAACTTGGGCAGCTTGTTGACCACCCTTTCATAACTTTTAGCAATATACGAGCTTCAGACTCAGGGAACCTGATTGGACAATGTCGGACTTAAGATTCAGATGGAATCGACCAATTCAAGTGCAGCAAAATCTCTAAATAAACAAAACCTTGTTGGTCTAATAGAGCAGCATGTGCTAAGACATCACTGCAGTACCGCGACTCTCATTACAACAAAACATATCTGTTGCTCTCGGCACCATCTAAGAGTCAACTGGATTCATAATACTATGGTAGTACTATACTGTATGAATTCGGCCCGTAGCAATGTTATCTCACCCCACGATAGTTTTTAAATCATAATTCTCTAAGGTCAGGATGTGATAACTGTGAACACCATTTTCTTCAGCATGTACTGTTGAAGGTTTAACACCTTGTTAAAGGAATTCAATTGAGTGAACTCAAAACCGTGTTAACTGTACACCAAGTCGTATGACCTTTCTCAAGTCACAATATTTACATTTGGACTATCTTTGGAAAATTTATGTTTTTTTTTTAAAAAACATATTAATTTTTTATAAATACTGAAAGAAGCCACAAATGCCTTGATCGTATAAGTTACAACACCTCGGTCATGTGGGTTACAACACCTATGCGAGTACCGTGAAGCTTATTTGTTTGTTTGATTGGTGTTTAACGTCGTACTCAAAGGTATTTCATTTATATATAGACGGATTCTCCACTTCTTTAATCTACTCTACTCGTTACTGCGGAAAACCAGGAGGAAACCTCGTAAAAACCGCGCCCGCGATTTCCGAAGTCACCTCTTGTGACTCCCTCATATACATGTACCTCAGGTCCATTGGGAGACTTGAACCCGTGCGGTACGTCGAAGGAAGATCTGCAGTCAGACAATTACACATTACACAACTAGTTCACATTAAAATCTAAATAGATAAATAAAACTGATGAATGCCATGTATACCTCCGAAAACTTTTGAATTTTTCTGATCTGTGTATCATTGTATTGATTGGAAAATGCATGCATGCTGTTTATTGTCTCTAAGTTAATTTTAGTGATTTACCACGTGCTGTGCCAGTCATATGTATGAGATTATTACAACAACAGCCAATTTGGCTCTCACTGTAAAAGACCACCTATCGGTAGACCCTATTTTTTCGTTCAAACTCAAAGAAATTTCACGGCAATAGTTAATGTAATAGAAACAAAAGGTAAGGCAAAAACAGTCCACCATACAAAAGGATAACTGACCCACCTACTCAGGGCGTGTAGTCTATCTACTCATGCTAACTTTGTTTTTTTGTTTTCTTCCCCTATTTAATGCCAAACATGTGCAGCCTTTGCATGGATGACAGACACCCACTGTAAGAACAGGGTACGATGCTAGTTTTCAAAACCCATGTAGTCCTGCAAAACTGTCCAACCCCCATTAGCCTCCTCATTACATAACCGTCCTGTGTTGCTCCGCTGTCTGGTAGGGAGGTGCTGGTAAGATCATGAATTCATGATTACAGTGATTAGTGTACGTTAGGGTTATATTATCAGTTGTAACAATCCCTATAGGGTTAGGTTTACCATAGGTCCAGGACTACAAATTCATGTTTTGTCTTGCATGTTATGTAATCTTATTTTATTGTCCTGTAGAGGTTGCTTTATTGCTCAACAGGGCTACTTTTTTGTTTGATTCTTACCAAAGTACTTTTAACTTAAAGAGGCATTTTCTGACACGAATCTTGGGTCTTGTGAGGTTCATGTCATACTCAAAGTATAGGACATAGCAAGGTGTTAATACAACTGCCTTACATTTTTGGTAGAATTTGTTATTTTCCACTGGAGGACCCTTGAATTGAAATACCAAGGACTTTTTACACCACATTTCCTGTAGTGATCATTTCACCAGATTAACTGTACATGTATATTAAGGTGTTGTGCATTGTATTTAGATTTATTCTTTACATTTGTACAGTTTCTCTTTGCTGGGGTTAATTAAATTTTGATTAATTTCTGGTTATTATTATTATGTACAAAAAATAAATAGGTAAATAAAACATGGCATACCTTACATTTTACTTTGGTATTTCAATTCAAGTGTCTTTGTAATATGTAACACTTTTATTAACACCTTGCTATGGCCTTTAATTTGAACATGACTTTGTTTCTTTACTTTCTTCCCCTTCAACCTTGGAGAATATCATTGGTCATCTCTGATTAAAACAATTGATAATAGGTTGCAGCCAAAGAGGGACTTCACAATTTATTAAACAATAATTAGAAATATAAATATAACACAAAAATTATTATATATCCATCTATTATAAACGGTACAAAGGGGAAACAAGTTTACATTCACATACAAATTTTATTTCTTTAAATCCTTTTAATGGAATGTTTATACATGTATTCCAAAACATGCAGGTAACAAAGAAACTGTAATGAAACATAACAAACGAACAAAGATACACATTATAAACTTATTTGCAAGCAGGGTTTCAGGAAAATAAAAAATATATTTTGTGGGGAGGGGGTTAAAAGGGGATAAAGGTCTGTAAGAGATTCAGTAAATATAAAAAAGGAATTTTACTGCAAGCTGCTAAAGATACATGTAACAAATATAATGTTATTTCCTTGACACTTACAGTGAGCCGCTAAAGATAACGAAAAATTTTATCTTATTTCCTTGACGCTAAAGATAACAAAATATAATCCTATTTCCTTGAAATTTACGGTAAACTGCTAAATATAACAAAACATAATATTATTTTCTTGAAACTTACATTAAGCTGCAAAAGATAACAAAAACGTTTGACATCAGAAAACTACAGAAGAGTTAGTTAAAAGCCTATTTCAGATGTATTTCGAACGTTAGCAAATCCCACTTTGGCCTTTCCCACATCAAACTCTGTGTAGAATCTACCAATGAAGACATCCCCAAGTATCCAAAGTGGGCCCGCTGGTGGAGGGATATCCAGCCCAATGAAACCACTTAAACATATCGTCTCACCCAACTTACTGATCTACAATACAGAAGTTTACAAAAAACATGTCTTAACTCTCTTAAGAATTGTTGACATTCAATTGCCGCTTCTACTTAATTTTGTATTTTTTTGCTTGGTAATTAAGCTGTACTTGAGTGAGCCTTGGTGGATAAGCTTCAACTGAGGGGTGAGCAGGTGCATCTACCGTATGGGAAGGTGGGTACAGTATAAGGTCCTTGAGGGTCCACCAACTATGGTCATACAGACTCATTTCATTAAGAAAAGTCAGGGCCCTTTAAGCAGTATCTCTTAGATGACAACAAAGAACAGGTTAAATTGGCAATAGGATTGAATGGAGTGAGAAAGGTAAGTAGTTAACATCAACATTTTTCAATGAATAGAATTATCTTTGTGAGATGAGGTTGACAACAATTACTAACTAGCATAATTTGCTTATTTCCTGATACATAGCAGTGGAGTTGTTCCTTTTTACCTGATCAGTTGACTTTTAATACTGAATAGACCTGCTGACACGGAATCAACTTTGGTTTACTGATTTTATTATAAAAAAAGCATTTTAATGTAAATTTTGAAAGTTCTTAATTCAACACTACAAAACAGGGGTTACTTACAGTACTGCATGGTACTGCTTTTCTTTACACTTCAACCTCCAATAATATTTCAGTAACGCAATTCAGGATTGGCCTGCCTCATCTCTCTTTAGACAAGTGGTAAAATTGATGGAATATGGAGAGTGAGTTTGTTTGATTGGTGTTTAACGTCGTACTTAAAAGGTATTTCATTCATATGAGGACGGATTCTCCACTTCTTAATCTGTTCTACTCAATACAGCGGAAAACCGGGAGGAAACCTCGTAAAAACCGCCACACGTTTACCGAAGTCACCTCGTGTGACTCCCTCATATACCTCATGAACCCGTCTTGAACCCGTGCGGTACATCGAAGGAGGATCTGCAAGTCAGACACACTAACCACTGAGCCATGGCACGGGCCCGGAATATGGAGAGAAAAAAAAAAGGGTAGCTTACCGTCAGAACATAATCTTTGCCTTCAAGAGTAAAAGCTTTGCCGCCAAGCACAAATGATATTGTTGGCAAAGTAGGAATTTTGCTACAGTCTACCAAATACTGTTAAAATAAAATAAATGACCAGTTAGACACACGCATACACATACAGGATGAACTAAATCAAGTTACAGTTGCTGGTTATAAGATGGTATAGGAGAATAATCACAACTACTCTGTACATGTGCTTACCAAATAGTTTACAAAACCTGTGTCCTTCACATAATGGTAAGCATAGTGTTAGCCAGAGAGGTGTCTCTGTGTCTTTGAGACACCCTAATTCAGTCAAAATTAACATGGGAAAGATAGGAAAAATGTCAAATGAGACACCCTGTTTCTCTGAAAATAGTGATTTGAGACACCCTGTTTTTTTATTTCTGGCTAACACTATGATGGTAAGGTTTCCAAAGAAATAAATTTTTGCCTGCAAGTTTCAACTACATTGACATAATTATATATTCTTATTTATTTCTATATATCATATAAGATAATATATATATTTTTGTATAAATGTAGAGGAAGAAAATTTTGCTTGCCTCCACCGGGATTATATATGTACTTATGTTTGTATCACAAAATAATCATAACTTTGTCAATTAGTAACTTTAAAGAGGAAAGAACAAAAAATAAAACCTTAGTCTTGTTATAAACCACATTGACATTGCTATTACGTTTTTGGTAGGATTATTTTCTTTTTCCACTGAAAGCCATTTTAATTGAACTATTGCAAGTAAAATGTATGGTTGAATTTTCATGCTTCATTTGTTGTAAGTGAACATGTCACTGAAGTAAAGGTGTATTAAAATGTTATGCATCAGATAAGTAACTTTATTCTGTATATTTGCACCGGTTCTGTTTTGCTTGGGTTAAATATTTAGTACTTTGGTTATTTTTATCTGCAAGAACTACAAATATAAATCATAGCACAAACAATCCACCATACATTTTTATTTAAATGTAGTTCAATTTAAGTTGCTTTTCATGGAAAACGAGAAATCCTACAAAAATAGCTAATTTGTTAGGGTCTGCAATTTGATTTTTTTTCTCCTTTACCTTCTCTTTAATATTCAACAAACTTTGATGATATTCTGGGATTGTTTACTTTAGTATATTAATGAAGTTTATATGTTATTAACATATTTTAATTGGATGTAACTTTAGAACAACATTTAAGCACAAATCATGAATTTGTCTTATTCTCATTGAATAAAGTCATTATTGTTATATTAAATTCCAACTAATAACTAGATGATATAACCGAAGGAACAATTATAAGGTTTCCAAGTATATAAAATCTTATTACTGAGCAGTGATTACTTTATAATAGCGCTTTCTTATTTGTAAGTTCGAAAAAATAATTGAGCAAAAAAAACCATTTGTTTTACTGGGGATTTGATCCACATTCACCTTGGTCATTGTCAAATGTACTATCCAATAGGCTGTTTTCACTAAAGATGAAAAGGTGTTAAAATTAAAGGAAAACATGTTCTACACACTTAACATTTCTCGAAAACTGTTAAACACCAACACAACATAATAATTTCAAAACAATCACATATATTAATAATATTATCAATTTGTCTTTAATAGTTTGTTGTTTCATTTAAAAATCTTGATTTTCATAGAAATTGACCTAAAATTAATCTAAATAATAAGGTTTGATTAAAAACGTGTTGATCAACCTTTGAAATACTTATGTAAATACTTTCATTTTCGCAAATTTTGATCACCCTTATATCAGTAATCTACAGTATTAAATAATTACAAATCCATTTGATAAGCCATTCTCTAGTTTAAGATTGTTTAAAGGATTTTTTAAGTCTTTGCACCCTTATTTTGGTGACTTATAAAAAAGTTTGTTATATACATTAAGGCATCAGATTTTATCACATCAATTAGACATATTCCTAGAATAATTCATGATATTTGTAGAGCAAATTAGTACCACGTTTTTAAATGGAATAAAACTTGCCAACTTTAATTTTTGAGTTTTTTTCCTTACTCGGGACTACAAGTCTTGTAAGATTTATCAGAAGTGGAAAGTATTTACGGCGGAAAAAAGTACATAAGTAGGACTATTATCCATGTAAAATTTGTTATTGTAAGTCGATTAGATTTCTGCCACTTGACCTTTGAACGTGGCACTTTTAGTAACTTTGACCTGAAATGTCGCCACAGCCATAAAAGTGAGGATGCTAGCAATTACATATACTTATTCTCCATAAAAAGCTGCGTTTAACGATATACATATACGTGCATATAACCCAGAAATCAAGAAGAAATGATCACAAGACATATTTGAACCTATTATATCTACAATAATAATTAAGTTATCATAACCGTTTTCTCAAAAACGTTTTAAATGTGATACATGTAGTACTATCAGCTTGTAAAATTGCAAGACTGTACGTTTAACAGTTACCGAGTTGAATAGCTTAAGATTAAAATTATCAATAGAAGATTGCGCAATTTTGACGACAAAAGAAAAAAAAAAGAAGCTATTTGCCATTTCAACTTGCCATAAAATCAAAACGGTTAATCGTACCAAACCAAATTAAAAACATTTTTAAAGAAAATTAGACAGCCGTTTTAATGATATTAATTTAAACTTCGTATCTATTACGAATTTAAGCTACCATGTCTAGAAGTTGACGATTGTTTTTCCGGTTTATCCGTGTTAACGAAAAAGCTGGTATAGGTAGAGCTTCAAGCTCTATATCCAGATTAGATTAGTAAAATTGGATACGTTGTCGCTTTTTGACATTTTTTTTTTTTAGCTTTAAACGTTTATAAGATTGTGCAAAATTGTTGTCGCATCACAGTGACGTCACTACCATATCGAATTAGCTTTTTTCCACAAATTTATTGTAGAATGTGTGTCGAATTTCAGCTTTAAAACTCAAACTGCAACATTTCAGCTCTTTAGCTCAAGCGGTTTAGGCTGTAGAGCCTGGACAAAATTCTGTCACGAGAACAAGAATAAGAATAAAATTTGCAGTCAACTAATGCAGGATGTCTTGAACCTCTAAGATAATCGCATTTGCCAATTTCCGACTAATCTGTTTTATTCCGCGCAATAAAGGCTTACAAAAAAAATTCAACATTAAAAAAAGCTATTAGGGTAATCTCCCATTAACAATAATGTTAAAGTCGTTTCGTTTATTTAAAATTACGGATAGAAAATAATGTCTAGTCAAAATTATCTTTTCTTGTCCTGTAAAAGTTTGAGAATTATATAGCTATGTGGAAAAAAAAATTCCCCAATCCATTATTGAATTGATGTGTAGAGCACATTAAGTGTAAAAGAAGACATTGTTTTAAAAGAGACACTCTATCATGTATATAGGTCTGGATGTTTATAGATCTATGTAAGCCCTGGGTGATTGGTAAGGGGCTGCCATTCAGCCGCTTTCTATAGTTTTAAGGCTTAATACAGCTTGCAGAAAGAAGCTCAACAAATGTGTAGGCACGTTGGTAGATGGTTATATAAGAGCCTATTGTAATAGACCGGTATGAAAACACTATGTCCTTTGTTGTTGTTTCGCTGTAGTCTCTAGAAACGGCGCGTTTAATTTTACGTGACATTATCAACCGGCACATCCACGAGGGGACAGCCACGTCAAAGACAGGCCTACCCTAGATGCTAACAATGACGTCACACTTCCAGGCTTTTAATTAGGTAATAAACGGCTATGCTTTCTTGGCTGCACATGTGACACGGTCAATGGTCTTTCCAAATACACTTAGAAAATAATATGTTTTTGTCGAAATTGGTTGGACTTAAAATCCTTTAAAATCTTCGACCACCTTGAATAAAAATGTGAATAAGTGTACCTCTCCCTTTGCCAGAGGTGTGGCTCCAATAGCTTGGTTTAACAGATTGACCTCTGCCGTAGGTCCAGCAATCAATGAGGTCCCCGTGTCCGCTATAGCCTCACAACCTCCACTGCAGTAAGATGTCGTCTTACCATTCATCTGAATACTGTAATCAGAAAAATTATACCAATTTGTCAATTTGGGTGCAAAAAAAAAAAAAAAAGAAAAAAAAAAGGGCAACATATTGAAATTATATGACTATCTCCGTTCATGATAGTTTTAAAGAGAAGTACAAGCGAAAAATGCAACAAACAGAACAAAGCTTTGTGTATGAACTTTGAAATGCTCTATTTTCAATGCTCACTGAGATATGGCTCGGACCCCAAAAATTAAAACAGCTTACTTGCATAATTACGCCGTAATTTGTGTAATTGTATGATTTTACGTTGCATGTCTGCATATGCACACCAGCCTACCCAATTTTCAAAAGTCTAAGATAAATTTTATAGTCATCGAAATACAGACCAGACATTTTCCATAAAATTGAGATAAATAGCGCCAAAAGGGTTTTATGTTGCACATCTGCACAGAGAGTACACAAAAAATGGCCCAGACAATTAAAAAGGAAAAACAGAAAATTTTCATTCAGAAATGAATGTATAAATTAAGTTTTAATAACATTCGTTGAATAGCAATTACAGTTAAGTTTCCCAGACGGTCACAGACAATCAGAAAAAGTAAAATCAATATGCCCCTCCCTCCCCTCTTACTAGAGGGGGTGTATAACAAAGCAATCCAGGAAAACAGCATCACTTCTTAGGGAACGGCAACAAATCATTCTAAATACTAGATGCCATTTTTACCACAAACAGCAGATCAAATCGATAGTTTTCTCATTTCAAACCCTGCCTCCTTACCACGAAGATGATTAGCCAGCAGGCCACTGCCAAAAATAACCACAAAGTAATGAAAAAATATAAATACCTTTGTTTTTTTTTTAATATAAGTAAAGTTTGTTCTTAAAAGGATGTTCAACATGTAGTCAAGGTTATTTCACTCCTGGTGGCGTGCCATACCACTGGGTGAATAAAACCACCTTAATTCAACCTTGTACAAATAATGTGTTTCGATCAATTTTTGGTATTAATATCGAGTCAACGTTTACTGATAATGTGATCTATGAGCATATTTAATTGGTATGTCTTTTGCAGCTATCATTTTCCTGTTGCAGTAAGTTCAGAATTCAACCATCTGAGCCTGCCATGCTTTTTACCTGTGTACTTTACAAGGGCTAACAGATGTGCCATCAGTATTTGTCTAATTACAGTCTGGGAGTGGGTTATGGAACCAAACATTAATATTATAATATACCTTATGTAAAAAATATTTGTTGCCTCAAGCCACTTCTCTGATTTGTTTCTGGACTTTCTGGAGTTTATTACCATGCATGAAGTATATGCATCTCATGTTTTAGTCGATATCCCTGTTCCAGTGTTATTGATCTTTACAAAAATATACACACATGCAATCTAATTTAAAAAAAATTGAAATAATGAATGAATAAGGCAGAGATACTTTACCCATCCATCTTGAACTGCCAGTAAGCTTGTTTATCAATGTTGATATAGGTGAAGTTACCACTGTAGAACTTTGGGTCACTACCGCCGAGTATTAATTCTCCACCTTCTTTACCACTTGGGTCTCTGAGAAAATAACACATATGCATTTACTAAAAAAAAACAGCCAAAGCAAAGTTGGAAGATATCAAACTCCAGGGGCGGAGGTTATAAACGTACTGGACTTCTACCCAAGGGAAGATTCCATACTCAATGGGATAATATAGTGGTTTAAAGATTTTTAAACTTAAAGATGCATTTTAACATAACCTTTTCAATTTGAAAAACTGCAATTATTCAATCATTTTAAAAGTGAAATGCTATTGAAGGAACTGACAAAAACAGTGAAACACTTTCATATGTCTTAGACCAAAGATATCCACCCAAAAAGTAGTGATCAAGCAAAGGGAATCAGGATTATTGTTCTACTCAGCTGAGATCGCGGCTTAAACTTTTTATAGCCCCCAAATCTGCACCAAAACTCAAAGTATGATCCTACGAGTTGGAGTCTGACTAAAGTTAACTAAGTTACTTTATTTATATGAGGCTTGCCTGCCCAATGTATGAAGGAAACCACCCTCAAATAAACTGGCAACGGACAAAGACAGGAATCAAAATAGAACACCACAAATCAGCTTACTCATGCGCTTTTGTTCAGAGAGCATTAGGGCATTGGAAGTTACTGCCAACCACCTGCTTTCCTCGCAAAAGTTAATCAGTTCCACTATGGCCGACATTACTGCTAGTCTGTTTTCAATTACTCATCATGGTTGCCATGTTGATGATGAAGATTTGACAGAATGTTTACAACACAAGTGTATAAATACCATATCAATTGGATTACAAGTATATAAATACCACATCAATTGGATCACAAGTGTATAAATACCACATCAATTGGATCACAAGTGTATAAATACCAC
>JAVFBZ010137429.1:11934-22330 GCA_032466195.1 Katharina tunicata
GTATATAAATACCACATCAATTGGATCACAAGTGTATAAATACCACATCAATTGGATCACAAGTGTATAAATACCACGTCAATTGGATCACAAGTGTATAAATACCATATCAATTGGATCACAAGTACATGTATATAAATACCATATCAATTGGATCACAAGTGTATAAATACCACATCAATTGGATCACAAGTGTATAAATACCACATCAATTGGATCACAGGTATATAAATACCACATCAATTGGATCACAAGTGTATAAATACCACATCAATTGGATCACAAGTGTATAAATACAACATCAATTGGATCACAGGTGTATAAATACCATATCAATTGGATCACAAGTGTATAAATACCACATCAATTGATTCTATTATCCAAATATCACCATAGCAATAAGAACCTTCATCATAAAATACAAAAAATATTTAAAAAATCAAATTTGAAGTTTGGCATTTTATGGAGTGCAATATCATCCATTTTAACAGGAGGAAGCTATTTTCCAAATTTGAAGATAATGGTAAATTCGTTTTAATTTTGTGGGATGCAATATCATCCATCACCTGAACAGGAAGAAACTGTTTTTTTAAAGATTAATGTTAAACATTGAATTTGTGTAACACTGCACATACCAAATAAACACCATGATGGCGGCGATATTTGGTCCAATGCAATACAATGCAATACAATCCATCAAGTTCAAAGTTAACAAGTTAAAAAATCTTTATTTAAGGTCTTTTTGTTATCATTGTTGACATTAGCCATTAGGCTACTTGTGCCAATGACAAAAATGGAATTAAAACAAGTATACATGTAGATAGCCAAATAAAATAACATGCATGAAAAACATGGTGTATTTTTGTAAATTCTTGAAATGTTGTTTAGAGATATAACAGTCTAATTATTATTTTATTGTTTATGTATATAAATAACATGACATAATTTCAAACATTGCAAATGATTCTGTAAAATGGCATATAGACATCTTATTGTCATTAACTGGTTCGTTGCAAGCGGCCATGGCCCCAGTGTAAACTGTGGGCTGGTGGGTGGCCACGATCGTGGCCCCAGTGTAAACTGCAGGCAGCCACGATCATGGTCAGTCATAAATGTTTTTGAAAGTGCGGATCGCGGCCTGCCAAACATCGCCCTGTTTGATTGGCTGTCAGGGAATTCCTGAAAATGTGACATGCAAACTCGATCCGAAATTAATAAAAGCGTAATTTTCATTGGTTAATAACTCAAAATGACCTAAATAGGCCTCTGGTTTTGGCGGGAAAAGAGAGGACACCCTAGTGACCCAGTTGTACTGAGACAATGTCAAAATGGCGACCCCATTCAAGTGGACTGCGACCGTGACAGGTTTCACGGCATCAGACGTAGACGACTATGATTGATAAATGGGAAGGATCAAAAGAGCCTGTCAACTATGTTCTGGTTCTTCTCGGGGATTGCATTAATATTTTGGTGGAGGCAACGAACAAACACGGTACAGAAAGGTGTCTGAAAAAGTGACAAGTGGGAAAACAAATTATTGATTTAAAAAATGGCGATACACAAACGTAATGGAGAGGAAAGCCTTTTTAGTATTGATTGCAAACCTGGGATTAATTAGAAAGTCTTGTCTCAATTATTACTGGAGTAAAAAACTTTCCCAGCAAACGCCATTTTCAAGAGACAGATTCATGCTGTAACCAAGTTGTTTTCACACTCGCGAATTACCAGTCACATTACCTGGACGTGCCCACAAGGTAAATCATTTTATTGAATTTGTTAGTGATAAAATGAGAAAATAATACTGTACGAGAAAAGAGGTAGCTGTAGTTTGGAAGGCTTCCAAGGTCGAGCTCAAGCTCAAGGTCGAGTTACAGTACATGCCAAATGAACACCCTCATAAATTTGGACTGAAAATATGGAATTTATGTGAGAGCTCCACTGGATATACCTTGAATGCAAATCTCTACTTGGGTAAATCACCTACTTCATGAAGGCATGGGCTTGGTTATGATGTGATTATGAATCTTATGCAGACATTCTAGATGTATCTATAGGTGGACAATTTTTTGCACTTCTGTACAGCTCGCAGACAACCTTTTACTTAAATCAACTAACCTTGCTACAAATTCCAGGAGAGTGGCAAGAGAGACTGATGACAAATCCGGAGGGTGCCTAAATTGCTCTCTCTTTTCCAGAGCATGAATCTTAGAAACTCGTGCTGCTAAAGCGAAGGTAAATAGAAACACACATTTGTAGCAAACCCACTTAAATCCGTCATGTCCAACAGCTAAATCGGCAAATCCCACTGTGGTAGTCTGGGAATCCTCGAGGTGTTGGAAATTTTAAGGACATACATAACGCTGAGAGGTTACGATCCGCGCTAAGATCAACACCAGTGGTGAGATGGATAACTCTAGTGATTGCAGAATGTTATTCATCCACAGTCAACGGTCTAAACTGCCTATCCTGTTACAGGAAGGTACAATAAGAAATCCGCTACCTTTTGAACAAGGATAGTCGCTGGGGGAAACGTCATGACGTATGCACCACTCACAGAACACCTTCCACTTGGACTGATAGACCGCTGTCCTAGATTCCCTGGTCGATTCCACCAATCTTTTTGCAGCTTCAAGAAAAGCCTGCCTGAAAGAGAGAATTTTGGGGCACCAGCAAAAGTGTAGCTGTAGCATCGCAGGATCTGAGTGAAACAGGTTTGTGTCGGGTTGGCGTAGTAATTCTCCCAGAGATGTAGTTCCCTTGGAAGATGAACAGGAAGCTCCAGCAGTTCTGTGAACCAGCTGGCCACCCAGTTAATAGAAACGAGATACATGTAGATCACGCACTGGTGAGTCTTCCGCAGGCAACTATCATACCAATCCTGAGTCAATGCGTCCACAGCCAACGCATTTGGATCCGGGCTTGGTGACATGTAGACAGGGGCCTGGTGGTTCTGACATGTTGCGAACAGGTCCACCAAATCTGTGACCAAGTTTGACATCTGGTGTCGACGCCACTCAGGGGTTCAAATGACGCACACACCTATGAGCATTTAGGTGAACTTGTAAGGGCCTGAGATATAGACACTCACGTAAAGTCACATTCTGAACAGAAGTCAGGAGGCCCAACAGAGACGATAACTTAAGCGCCCGACACTCTGACAAGTAAGCCATGCTGCAGACCGCATGTACGATTTCAACCAACGAACGGATAGTGTTGAAGGATTCCATCCGTAAGTGAGGCTGTTTGAACAGGAACTTCTTGTTGAGAATGCACAAGTTTAAAATCACTCGTTTGTCCAGAGAAATGAGCAAAACTGGGAAGTAGAACCCTAGGGATTGACATGATGCCGGAAGTTCTCGTACAGCCCATTTGTCTTACCGGAAAGGTAGGCAGTGACCAATCCGGCAGCCATGCAGGCAGGACACCTGCATGACTCAACCTGTCATTACCCTTTGAGGACTTCCAGGAAGCTCTGGCGACTCCTAGTGACTGGCTCCAATGATGGAGTAGATCGCACCGGCCTAGCCCAAGTTCCAGAACATAGATCAGCATATCAGCCAGTAGATCCTTCCTGTGCTGGATAATCAGACACAGACGCAAAAATGTAAGCTGATGACACAAGCAAATCGCAATAGCTGGACCGAGCAGATCCATTAACTTGGTAGGATCTGAACTTCAGTTGATCCACCCTGAACGAAGTGCGGGAGGAGGAAATGAGGAACAAGGGCGTGGTAGAAGATTTTAGATTCTCTGAACGACCGAAAGATGCTTCAAACGCCGAAAGCAGACTCCCCATAAGCCTATTAACTGCATCTGATAGTGGAACAGAATAACAGTGAGGAGCCTCCGGCGTCAAATCTGCCATCATAGACAAACGTCTAGATCTAATCTTAGAGAGCGGTCACGTTGGGAAATAAATAATACAAGTGAGCCAACAAGTAATTATATTGACGCTCAGATGTTTAAACAAGCTCTACCTCCTTGGCTGAAGGGGAAGGCTATCCGCCGACAAGTCAACAGGTATGACAAGGTGAGATCGGAAACCTGACACGGGGACACAGGGCGATACAGGGGTATTGAGAGCGTTGGGTGTGTAAAAAAACGGAAACTGAATGAGCTCAGCTATGGAATTGACTACCGACGACAAGTGCTTCCACTGTCAGGGGAAGGTAAGTTTATCGTGTAAGAAACAGAAATAGCATAAACAGTGTTCTGGACAAGATAAGTTTATGGTGTAAGATAGAAGAGAGTGAATTGCAATGAAATTTTGTCCCGTGGTTTGCAGCTATAACTTAGGTAGTTTGCACACTGATTGATATTAATTTACTTACTAGCGATATAGTTTATCTATCTGCTTGGTGGTAACCATGTACTCTAAGACTATTTCACATATTTAACAATGATGAACAGCTAATGTTTGGTATAAAATCAATAGAAAGCTCTGCAATCCAACTGCCACTTGAATATTTATCTATTCACCAAAGATTGACAAACAAGCTAGAAATTAAAACTTCTACGTTGAATTCAAGCCATTAAAAATAAAAACAAATACACAAGTATTAATATTACTTCACCTGTTGAGATAGAAGGAAAAGATTGGAGCATCTACAAGATTTTGTTTCATCATATTCTGGAATACAGGAACCACTCCATCAACGGAAATTGATGGGAAGCCCATTCCCAGAATTCCATCAAATTTGGCAGCAACAAAAGTGAGTCCAGGTTGTTGTGTGGCTTCTGCAAATGTCTGGCCTTTGACTGTTAGATCACCAATCTAATAGAAAGAATGCATCATTTATCCCATAAGTACAGAAAAATGACTGATGGTAACAATTCACCATATCTCTCCACAAATCACAGGGAAGTCCAGTTTAATTGCAATTTTACATTGCTATTCGCTTACAGTGCATTTTAGCCCTTTTAATATGTCAAACTTTAAAAGTCCAGCCAATTTCGGCAAAAACGTATCAAATACAAAGTGTATTTCGGAAGACAACTGACCGTGTCGCATTTGCAACCGAGAAAGCATAGCCGTTAATTACTTTATTTAAAACCCGGAAGTGTGACTCCATTGTTCGCAGTGCGAATGTATCCTGCTTGTGTCAGTTTCTCATGGACGAGCCGATGGATGCTTTAATAATTGTTTATGATGTCACTGTTCTGAGCGATCCTTGGTCTTGTTGTCATGTCATGAGATAAATTTGCAGTCAACATAATGCAGGAACCCCTGAGATAATCGCATAGGCCAATTTCCGCCTGTTTTATTTGGCTTTTGGTCAACGGTATACTTTGGGGTCAAGTGAGCCTGGGGCTTTCAAATGTTTTCTCCAGGCGGGCGGGTTATGCGAACTTAGCCCTGCCTCCATATGACTGTATAGCGTTGTGATTGAAATGCACTGCAGTTATGTATATACATATATGTAAGAAACAAATTCACTGAAATACGCCAGTATGTACATGGAGATTTTATTTTGCGAGGGTTAAAAAAATATATATATCAACATCAAACGAAGCTATTAGCGTAATATCCCATTGAAAATAATGCTCAATTCGTTTTGTTTATTACACATTACGCATAGAAAATAATGAAATCTAGTCGAAATTCGCTTACGGAAATTTTTTTTTATCCAATCGCATTATTGAATTGATGTGAGGGCAGGTAATGGGCTGCCTTTCAGCCGTTTTCTACATTTTAAAGACTTAATTCAGCTTGCAAAACGAAGCTCGACCAATGTGTAGGCAGTTGGTTATATATAAGCGCCTATTGTAATATACCGGTATGAAAACACTATGTCCTTTGTTGTTGTTTCGCTGTAATCTATAAATGATAGATCATGTTTGATGTTACGTAACATGATCAACCAGCACATCCATGAGGGGACAGCCACGACAAGATAGGCCTCCCTAGCTGAGAAAAATGACGTCACACTTCCAGGTTTAAAATTAAGTAATTAACGGCTATGCTTTCTCAGTTTCAAATGTGACATGGTCAGTTGTCTTTCCAAATACACTTGGAAAATAATACGTTTTTATCGAAATTGTCTTAGAAGTACAGAATATCTTAGATTATCATAAGTACACTATAGCTGCCGACACCAGATTGCATGTTGCAAATTAGAAAAACCTACCTTCACATTATCCGTACTTAGGAAACCAGTCAAACTTCCTGTACCATAACGAATTTCAAAAGCTGTCCCATTCTTCTGGTATGTTGAGGATTTAGAGCTGTCATACTTGTTGTGTAATACTGTGAACATATTAATTTAAAAGATATCCTGAAACTATTAATTAACGTCTAAGATATTGAGATATTAACTCGAGTCTATGGAAAAACCTGGAACAACAATATTATTGACAGTATGTTTTGATTCATGAAACTAACTTTAACATCTTGAACATAGGGTTTTAAACAAAACGTTTCAAATATTTTATCTGTTTATTGCAGGTTACTTAAATTTAAATTTAATGAAAAGCCATTGGGTCCAATAACAGATTAACAACCTCCTTAAATGTGATTAATATGCTACAAACAAAAATACCTTGACATTTGTTTAATGTAGTAGTTGATATAAACCAAACCAAAGCAAGCTGTCATTGTGTTTAAATATATTTCCAAATATCAAAATTGTGATGTCTAAGATTATATTCCTAGCATAAAGAAAGTTACTCCAATTATAAAATTAGGCAAAGAGGCTATTCCCTCAGAGATGTAGATTATACATGTACTTGCATGGAGAACACTTCACAAATTACATG
Source organism: Katharina tunicata (assembly GCA_032466195.1). Classification (NCBI taxonomy): domain Eukaryota; kingdom Metazoa; phylum Mollusca; class Polyplacophora; order Chitonida; family Mopaliidae; genus Katharina; species Katharina tunicata. The sequence continues at coordinate 18,691 of JAVFBZ010137429.1, forward strand.
TGCTCTGCATCTATCAGTCACAATGTAACCAACTAGTTAGTTTTGAACTTTATTACAGCCTTCACTTGTTCATTAATTATTCATGCTTAATTAGTTTCAGTCAATATTTGGCCGCAATTTTGTGGTCAATAGTATAGCCTACCTTAAAGTGCGGCGTTCAACCCCAAACAAATTAATTAAATGTTAGAATCGAAACATAGAACAAACTGCGATTCAACGTTTGGTGTGATTTTTTTTCCGTTCAAGTTGATACCAGCCGATTTGAGTGATTTATAATAATCGACATTAAAACATTGATAAGATATAAAAAAAACATAGGTTCATTTTTACAATTTCTGGTATTCCGCAAAAAAACCCCATGTCTTTGCACCATGTGTTGTTTCACTTTCGCCCGTAAAACAACACAAATACGGATGAGTATTGTATATTTGGTTATGTCGTGCATCGACAAACGTACTTTCCCACAGATCAGTTGGCCCAAGGTCTTGCCTCCATCCACGAAGTAAACTGGGAGATATTGCGTCACACCAAGGTAGAAAAGGTACGAAAGCAGCAAATTTTTTAAAAATAATGCATGATTGGTTAATGTTAAATGCTTTTCATATTATTTTTCTTTATGAAACGAGTAGGAATTCCAGAGGGTCATAGGGGAATTACAATATAGAACAAAAATATCACATCCGATCAATACAATGGGGCACAGATCGAAAAAGTCGGCGAGATTTCAGAGGTATACATGACATTTTTCAGTGGTATTTATCTACATGTATGTATTTGGGTTTTAATGTGAACTTAGATGGTAATTTCAATAAAATAATATTTGTTAGCCTATCAAATTGAATAGTTTGAGTAATAACAAAGACAAGAGTGAGCTGTTTTATAAGATTGTCTTTGAAGCCTGGAAACCCGGTATTCATTGACTATCAACCCCATGCTGGTTAATCCTCTTAGCCTGTCCAACATGTCCAAACAGTTGCTACTCCCCCCACTTTCCGGCACTTAAGATCGGCTTACAGCTTGAGGTCAAATGCTCATTGTAGGGATAGTGGATTTCAGACAGAGGTTTAATTAGTCGTCATCATCTCACTCTAACGAGACTGTCCGAAAGTTAGAGTGTCCGAACTCAAGGAAGTTTCACGGTACTTACGTAATTGCTTTAATTTTTTTCAAACTTAGTTATCTAAAATGTTATAATCCAAAGCATTAACTTACAGGCCTCTCTGATAAAGCGTTCTTGACTTTTTAGTGTTTAAAGGATTAATTCACGCTCTACACCCTTATTTGCAGCCTATAAATATTTTTGTAATTTCACTATGACATCAAAAGTTATCATTTAATGTAGACATATACTCCAGGAATAATTATGCAGATTTGTGGAGAAAAGTAGCGACAGGTTTTAAAACGTAAAGAAATTCTGGTACTTCATTTAGTGAACTTTTTTTTCTTATTTGAAGTCCCAGACATCTTATAATATTGATCTGACGCGGAAAATCTTGGTAGAGGAAAAAGGTACATAAGTCAATTACTCGCGTTAAATTCGCTATGGTAAGGGAGCGTTAACATGAATTGTTCACAGTCCTATCACAGAAGAAGGCCCTCATACTGTGATGTGATTGTTCCATGATTGCTTCACCCAGAATTTTGTTTATTGTCAAAATCAACCTGCGATCACAGTTCAATCACACTTTGATAGCCGACGCGTGTCAGGATAAAAATAGTCCAGCTATCTCAATAGATTAGCTCTGCAGGTCGCACACCCTGCGGTCGCCTCGAGTCTCGCTTTGTTCAATGTGAATCGGATTAGTACGACGACGAAGCAGGAGACTTGTACACCAGGAAACTATACTTTGAATGAAGTAATTTTGCATTTTACGTAAAATTATGGCTTACCGAACTAGAACTAAAGCTTGTAACAAATCGTTGATCACTGCATTGGGTTTTGTTTTTAGGGAAGCCGGCCGGGACAAGTAGGCGTTCTCGTTTGGGGGGCTTCTAATCTTACCAAGAAATCAGTATGTTTTACATGTAGAACTGAGTTCGGAATAATATGATAAACAGTTCATTGCAAACAAAAACAAAACAAAAAATGTCATCAGTTGTCAATTAACATTGTACGCACAACAAAAGCGGTTGGAGACAAAATGACCAATTACCAATAAAGACTGCGTGAACACTTGGCGAGCAATGAAGAAGGAAATAATCTGTTGTTTTGTAGGCCTACAAAATGTACTCCTGCTACATGTACATGTATGATAGGTTTAGGCGATATGTCGATAATCAGCTGGAGTTATTTCACACATATATGGGACTCACTGTTTCAGCTGGGTTTTGTCACAATTCCCTCCACGATGAATAACAAAAGAGCCGACATAAACTCAAGCTTTTGTATTTAAATCTTGGGCTTGGAAAGAACAAAATAACACAAAACACGACACACAACAGCAAACAAGTCTTGATTTATTCCGGTACTTTTCTGACACAAATGAGATGTAACTAGTGGTTGATCAACTGCAAAAAGAATATGTGGACCGGCATGCTGACGATTGTTTTTCATATCGGACCTAAATGAAATTTGTTCCTTTGTTTTCGTCAATAATCTTTCTATCGCACATCGCACAAATTTTGGAGTAGGAAGTTTTTGTCAAGTAATAATTTCACCTAAAAAGACCACTGTGCACTAACCTTTCACTTGGTGTGTAAAAGTAGGCAGTAAATCGGCGGAAAAGCGGCACACAATGCACATGTGTCCCGCAGATTACTATGCACTGACAGGCCAGCAAGGTAAGCGCAATACACATCTGGCGCTCGCAATTCCAAGTTTTAATGTGTGGATCACATTGTACATGTAATCACAGTTATATCTAAGAGTAATCTTAGATCCGGGTGCCGAAAGTGTGATTTAAAAAAATGTGATTTATGTTAACGCTCCCTACATTGTATGTGAAGTGGTTTTCAGTCAAGTGGTTTTCTATCACGTGACTGCTAAATATGGCACATTTCGTAACTTTGATCGGAAGTGATGTCATAACCATAAAACTTAGGAAAAAAACAATAACAGTCTTATTCTCCAAAAGCTGCGTTCAACAATATACATCAAAAAATAAAAAATAATAATAATAATCATCATACAGATTTCAATAGGTTATCCAAGTAAAATTGAAAACATAATAATATAAAAATGCAGAAGTCAGTGGAAGTAAGCTAATTGTGTAAGAAACATATGTATTTTGTGACTTACAGCAAGCAATGTCTGTCAATTTACACTTCTTAGATGGGACCCAGAGGTTGGATGAGCCGGTGTCAAAAATGACTTTGAAGGGTTGTGGAGGAGTACCAATTCCAATGGCTCCATAATACTGGGCCTGGTAAGAAAAACAAGCAAAACTCATTAATATACTTCTAAAACAACCTTCAAATGAATCAACCTGTAAACCAGCCCTATCAATTCGGACATTAGTCACGGCATTTTTTTTTTGCCGAGGCCAACCGATTTAGCCTCGGCATAACACTTTGCCACGCCATTTTTAAAAATATACATTCAAGAATAAAAAAGCACGCTTGCCGACGTATTAAACGGCTTTAACTGTTTTAACTTACATGTAAAGTATTCTAAATGCTCCACATACAAACGAATGTCCCA
>JAVFBZ010137440.1:0-22326 GCA_032466195.1 Katharina tunicata
CGTTGAACGTAGCCTAAGATCGGTTTGTGAAACGGGCCCAAGTACTGGAGGCATTGTGTTGTCATGGTAGTTACGTTCAACGTCAGCTAAGATCGCTTTGTGAAACGGACCCCATGCCAAACAAACAAATTGACAGTTTACACGGCATATTCAACGTGAAACTTCAATGAGACCGATTTTTTCATTATGCCATGCATTATTATAATTTTCATCCTATTCACTACTATAGCCATATTGTAACCATATTTACCGTTTGGATTGACACTTCGCTATATGAGTGAAATTACCAAAAGTACGATGTTAAACCATAGTCAATTAACTGAGCTTACAGATAATTCCAAGAGTTTTAAACAAAACCAAAATGTAGGCCTATATAGTGTAATAAAACCACAACGCAATATCGTTTTCCTCTATTATAATTAAGAAGTCATTAGCCTGAGGATATTCATTTTAATTAATAATCACTTGATAATGGTTGTTACCCCGGGGCTATTGTTAGATAATCTCTGCCACACTTTGTTAATCGACACAACTAATTCGTTTAGCTGCTGAGGTGACCCAGTTATAGGTGAGAGATTTCAATGCACGTGATACAGTGATCGAAACAACCGAAAGCAAAGCCTTAAAACGGAATTAAATTCCATCATCGAGGTTTTTCATTTAGAATAGTTCTATATTGTATAGTTGTTTATTTATTTCAACATACCACAGTTTTTATGGCCTTTCACGACACTATCTTTTTTTTCGGGCAAAATTATAGTCGTGTTGACTTTTGACAATCTAAAGAAGACATCATGTCTTCTTTTAGTAGAATTTGCTCGGCCATTTGGTTAATTATAGTTACGCGGACTCAGTAAACATAAGTGGCCAAATATGAACATCAGACACGTATAAACCAGCTGGTAACTTTGGGTTTGGAATTTTACGCTGAACTTCTGGTTACTTTACTTATATGACGGCTTGCCAGCACAATGGGTGAAAGAATCCATCCTAAACTACTCTGGCAACACAGATCACACCACAATACATTAACAGGACGAAACACAGGACGCCACAACAAATCGGCTTCGTGATTGCCCCTTAGCTCAAAGAGCACCTGGGTACAAAACTGCCGCAAAACCACCCGCAGCTGGTGCCTGAAAAGTAATCGACCCGTTAATGAATAAGTACTGCCTGGAATACCACCACAGGTATTGAAAAGTGAACGTTTCACTGTCAAAGGGACTTCTATACTGCATATATCATTCATATCTGTAAAACAGCTAAAGGTTTAAACACACTACTATACAAAACACATACTTATCCAAATTGACGAAGACTAGAAAAAAATATATATATCAAACTGTCACCCAAAAGTTTAAACAAAGCCCTTTAAAACAAGATAAACCAGATTGGCAGATTTTTTCGGTGTAGGGCTTTTTGATTTATTCCCGAATGATTGACATAGTGCATAAATGTCCTTTCCCGTCGTTAGTCATGTACCTTTGCAAGATTTCCGTAACGTTCGGAAATCACCGTAAAAACCCGATGATGACGTAGTGAGGTCACGATTGCATGCATTTCTCGCATTTAATTTTTGTATCCCTCTTTCACGTGATAGATAGTTTGCTATTATAAGCTTTATATACCAGAAACTTTGCGGATACCCTTATAAGACCAGGTTTTTAAAAAGTTGCTTTCTCATTATGTCATGGTGAAATATTATTGTTTTTTTGTACTTGCAAGTCTGGATGTAAACTGTATTATTATTCAATCTGAAATAAAAAAAATTAAAATTAAAAAAACACATTTGCGGATAGCGTTAGTTTCAAATAAATTAATTTAAATTAAGTTAAACAGGGAAAGAAAACTTCAAAATTGCGGTTGAACAGCTAGTTAATATGGGGCAGCTTCCAAAGATGGTGGCTTATGTGCGCGGCCTCTTTCATCTCCGTCTTAGAGCTACAGTTAGTTTTGCATTGCTATTTGCAAATGTAAAAAGAAAATCTATATAAACAAACTGCGCGAGGTTTGGTTTTTGTTCTCTCACTTTAAACACAGACACACCATACGTGATTCAAGCCGTAAGGGTTCAATAGTTAGGCTATATTAGTCAGCAATTATAGTGGGTGGTTATTGAATATTAGTTTACGTTATAGAAACGCATACATTGTGGCACGAATAGTCCACCGTACAATTGAATTATCGATAAGCTGGTCTCAAAACTGATGCGATTCTACAAAATTAGAAGACGTTTTTTAAAAACTGCTTCAAACAGTCTATCCGTTTGTGCTAGTTTAATGTCTTATGTCAGCTGAATGAAAACAGCACAACTTAATGTTTTTCCTGTCTGGCTAAGCAGATATAGAGCATTGATATTGTGTAAAACATAACAGTAACTTGTCTTATACGACTCTCAATTTAGAAACACTTAGTTTGATGTAACCAATATCGTGTAAACTTTGCCCTCCTAAAACATATCAAAAGTGTTTTACGTCGCATTTATACGTCTTGTTGCTTTGTGTTATTATGGAAGCCCATGAAAGCCAAAATATAAACAATTCTTGCAGTAGCTATAATTTCTACACTCTTGCCAGATTATCATCGTTTTAGGGGATCGTTGAGTTTTATTACTTATTAGTCTGATACATTTTGAAGGGTTAGGTTTTCCAATTGCAATATTATTATCGCCTCGAACAACGGAGTGGAAGAGGGGATATAGCGATGAGTTTAATCCGTTCTCCTCACTCTAAAGACTGACCCATTGAACCCCACTCGGAAACCATCGAATGTACTGCGCATATCATGTCGGACGTGATAATCGCCATTTTCACCAGAACTTATTTGTCAAACTCCTAATGTAGACAGACAGATTCAACAGTTTCCATTTGTTTTACATTCAGAACATGATTTACTCCTAAACTAAATATTGTGCTTCTAAAGCCATATAAATTCGCTCGATTATCCTATTTTCTTACGTGTTCATTTTCATTCGGCGGTAAATAGGCTTCCGGCGAACAAAGTGAGCTAAGTGATGACAGCAACATAACGAGAAACCATGCACGCGAGGTTTTGCCGATTCACTGAACCCGGCTGACCCACTAAAACGGCTAAACCCCTTTGGGTTTATCAGACCGATTTTCATCAAACTTAACACACATGTCTATTATGAAAAGTATTCTGAAACAAGTTCGAAGTTCAGGGTCGTGAGGTCAAGGCCAAGGTCGTTCTACAAAAAGTTAAAATGCTGGGCACCTAGACCTAGAGCGACATGTACTGCTGGCGATTCGGTGGTTGCCTCTGAGGGCCATGGGTTCGATTCCCACAAGGGTCATAGCCGATGCAATGTTATGAACTAGAATATCTTCAATCCTAAAGAACGTTATCCCATGAAACGAAACTACTGTGTAATAATCTGCTTTACACAAAACACAAAGCGGGTGGTTGGGTGAGAACTTCCTGTGGCCTGGTGCTCTCCGAGCTAAGCGGCATCAGGAAGCAGATTTGTTGAGGCATTTTACATGAACTTTTCTTCTTGTTAATGTCCTATCCTGTCGTTTTCCGGTGGCTGCGGAGTTCGTGGAGTGTTTTTTACGAGGTTTCCGGTTTTCCGGTCTTCACCATACACCGGCAACGCAAATTCATAATTAATAATAAGTTGTCATATAGTTGAAATACTCTTGAGTACGATGTTAAACACCAATCAAACAAACAAACAATCCTGTCCTGTCTTGTCTTGTTTGATGACACTTTTTTTAGGGTGGTTAACTTCCCATTGGGCTGGCACGCCTTTAAAACATTAACAACAGAATCCTCTTGCTGAGTAACTATTGACACATTGGTAGATTATCTTCTGGTTGAATGATTGAAAAAAAAAAACATCTAAAGTTACTAGAATCCTTTGAAATGAAATATTTTGTGTCGTTTAGAAAGTGGTCGTTAACAGTATTTTCGTTTTTTGGGATATCACTCTCTGATACTGAACAGATTCTAGTTCAGAAAATTTTGCAGGCTGAGAATCGAACCCACGACCCTCCGAGTCAGGCACCGAGTCGCCAGCAGTAAATGCGTCGGATGGCGGAGTGGTTAAGGTGGCCCGCATTTACTGCGGGCGACTCGGTACCTGACTCGGAGAGTCGTGGGTTCGATTCCTGCAAGGGTCTCAGCCTGCAAGATTATCTGAACTAGAATCTGTAGAATCCTTTGGTTAAGTAATAATACAAGTTCTACATAATAAAATTATGTAGGTGAGTAGCGTGCATTGACTACCAGAGCCAGTAATCATTAAGCTACTAAAACGTTTCTTGAAGTTAAGAAATACTTGCCAAATTTCAACCTTTATTTTCTACTTATCAAATTAATATGTGAAAGAAATTAGTTCAATTTTAAAAATTGCACTATTGATACTGTATTTCTTCACAAAAAGTTAAGAAAAGTAATATGTATTTAAAAAGAGATTTGGCTAAGCTTTTCTTAACTTCTTAACTAAGTTAACTTAACTTAACGCACCCAAAATTTTGATTTTTCCACTAATTCAGTTTGCCTTGATTTTTAAAAGATTTGATGTTTGTTCAAAAATTAAAACAGTCACGTTAAAATAAAAATTATTCATTGGGTACAAAGCTTGTATGGACCCGGAGAAATCTAACAGATATTCGAATTTAACGGAAAGAGGGCTGGCCATATTTGCTCACAAAGACTTTGATCCAGTCGCGGTGAATGACCGTGTTACTTACATTATTGGTATAATGGCGTGTGCCAATCCCTATTGGGACTGATTTACACCACAACAAAACTATACTTACATCTTAGGCTTTTATTTTCAAATCAATCAAAAGTCAGTTTTATTCAAATAAATAAAAATAAAAGAATTAATTAAAATCTATTGGATGCCACAGTCTGCATGAGAACTTTATGTCTATTAACTTCCGCGGCCAAAAGACCCAACACCGAGAAGTCTCTCACACCTAAAACTGCTGTACGCTGCTGTAAAGAAATTCTTTCATTATTAAATTGTGTGCAACGAAGTAAAACGTGAGCCACTGTTTCTTCTACTAGACAGATTTCACACATACCTGTAGGATGTTAATTAATCTTATGAAGGCGGTCATTTTATGGCCATACACCAGAGGGAATTATAAAAAGAAAGACATCAAACTTTTAAATACGATTAGACAATTGAACAAAAGCATTTTTAACAGATGTTGTAATGAAAAATAATAGGGGCCATCACTAGCAGTTTCCCACATAGCCTGCCATAGTGAATAAAAGTAGAGTGTATTATAAGTTACACCCTCTTGCTGTATACGGGTGGTTATTTCCTTGAGAAGAATCATATTTTGAAAATATGATTCTTCGAGAGGAAATATTCACCCGTTTACCCAACCAGCCAGAGGGTGTAACGAATTAATCACCATGAAGAGCTTTAAACTCCCCTGAGTTGGGCAAAAACAATTTGTGGTTTAAAACGCGTTGAGCACTCACTCAGCTGAGTACAAAATCAAGGCAGATTCCAGCCGCTTGAGCACGCGTTTGTGGAGCTCTTCAGTGTAGGAGGTAGAAAGACGTTACATCGTATTTGTCGGCTGCTTCGGAAGCGTCTTTGCATGTCGCGGATAACAAGTTTGGCTCAAAATAAAGGCCTTATTTTCAAAATCGAATCGAAAAGGGTATGTAAAAATGCATTTAAACCCAACAAAAGCCGCATTCAACTATATTTTCTCGTTGAGTACGGTCTTGAGCACGGTACCTATTATGTTCAAGAATCGAACGTTTTGGTACTCCGTTGAGCACGGTAGCTAGGCGTACTCAACTTTTTTTATAACCTTCAATTTAGAGCATGGTTTCGGAGTCGACTCCGAGAGTTGAGCACGGAATCTTTTATTACCTCGGCCCCAATATGGTCTGCGAACCGACGTATAATCGTGGCCGCCATGTTTGACTGATTGAATGTGTGAATGCAGACAACAATATTTTATTTAGGTTGTTAGGTAAACGCACGTGACGCCTCGACTCCGTGGGTATATGAAAAATATACCTCGCCTGTGCTAAATATTCCCCATGTGTATGGTAAACACCCTTGCATGGACCAATCATAAGCTTAGAATTTTCTCTGAATGGTGATAATGCAAAACACGCGATGGTGGCAACATTAGTATGTGGGAATGCAATCCTACCAACCTTCTTAACAGAAGGACGCTTTATTCAAAGTTTGATGTTAATCTGTGATTTTTTTTTTCAAGTTATCAAGATTATAAAACATACAGGACTGAATATTGTAAAACGACCATAACAGTGTGAAGAATTTGGTGGAAAGCAATCTTGGCCATCTCCGTAAAAGGAGGAAGCTGCATTTCAAGTTTGATGATAATCTGTTGATTTGTATTGAGTTATCGTGTACATGATATTCTTGTTATGGACACAATGATGGATGGTCTGTAGCACTTCCAAGTCCCCCAACCAAGAACGTGGTGGGGACAAAAATAAAACACAATATCACTTGACTTCGAAGTGGAAATATGGGGGTTGTAGTGTGAGAAATTTTGTTTACACTTGGCTTGACAAAAAACAATTGTATATGGTTTAAAAAGTTGCTGTTTTCAATATTTTCATTCCTCCTACAACAGAAAATATTGTAGGGAGGAACCATATAGAAATATGCTGTACCTTGACTTCACATAACCTCATTTTTATATAAATCCATGACCAGCCTGAATACCTATCCCCCACCCCAATTACACACCTGAAGCGGTAGCTGGTCCCACACCTTTCAATACCGTTAGACAGGTGAGTGCCGAGTTGACGTCAGGTAACTCACTGAATGCTTTACGACTGGACTCGTCCACTAAATCTTCACTGTTCTGTGCTACAAACTCTGTAAGTCTGGGTCTGAACTTACCTCTCTGAAATAACACATTATACGGAAAACATCAAAATGTTTAATCAATACATTTCTTACATTGAATCAGTAAATTTATTTGATCTGTGTTGAAGTTGTACTAAAGGTTACTCTCAAGAAATATATGAAAAAGAATATAGAATTTAACTATATACATGTAGTACCGGTAATTTAAGTTTTTCAATTGGCTTGTTATATATTCATACATGTATATGCATTTGATTAATGTTTTGCCCGGTATCCACGTTTTATTCTCTTTCAGTCTCTTCTCTAAAGGGAATTTAAGAGCTGGAAGGAAACCAAATTGAGGTGGTATGAAATTGAACAAAGCTACAAGGAAACCGAATATAAAGGCTGGTAGGCAATGGAACAGAGCTTGTAGGAAAAGATAGATTGGAGTTTAATGTGGTATTTAAGTTTATTTCACTTATACATGTAAAAATGATGACAGCGTGCCAGTCCAGTGGGTGAAGGAAACCACCATGAGCAACTCCAGCGATATAAAAGACACCACATGGCATTTACAGGACAAAATACAGGACACCACAACAGATTGGCTTCCTGATGCCACTTAGCTCAGAGAGCACCAGAGCTCAGGAGACTCACAACCAATCAACCGCTGTAGGAAAATGAACACATCTGGTAGAAAATTGAACATAGCTGTAAATGAACTAAACAGAGTTGGTAGGAAAGTGAATAAAGGTGGAAAGAAATACAGCAGAGCTGGAAGGAAGTCGAACAGAGCAGGAATGAAACAGATCAAAGCTAGGCGGAACTACCCCTTCTCTGGCGAGCCACTGACAATTTTCGCATACTCAAATGTCCTTTGGCTTAAATTAGATAGGTTTGAACCCATGAACTTGAAGGAGGATCATTGGTATGAGCCAATTCACTCAGCTGTTATTGTCAAGAGAACGTCACCAGCTTGTACATGTAATTTAACTTTAATAGGTACATAAATACATAAATTTGGTTAACTTGTATTTTTTGTGATCTTACAGCACAACAGTTAATAATTTTGAGAAAAAAATGAAGAACATGAAACAGGGCTGTCCAAAGATCATATATTTATTAATTTTATTGAACATTGAACTGTTTCAGTTTCAAGAAGTCTGATGTCAATAGGCATGCACATGATGCACGCAATACCCATGAAGGTTGGCCGAGAAATTTGAAAAAAAGGTTTGAATTAAAACCCAGTAAATTTGCTTAAGACTTTGAACACAGGATTGAATTATATATAATTAACTCAGTCGGTTAGGGTGCTGGCCCTGCTAGCCAGAGACCCGAGTAGCTTGATGGAGGCAAGCTAAATTTTCTTTCTCTACATTTTTATTATAATATATATTTAAAAAACATATTTACAAGATTGATATACAAGATTTCAAATTTAAAAACCTACTGTCAATTTCCATTTCATCAGCTGACACAATTCATCTTTGGTTAAAAACTTCTCTTTTCGAGCAGAAATGACACCAGGCAACTCTTCCTGAAACCTGAAATATAATTCACAATGGTACAAATATAGATGATCTGTGGATTTGGATTGAAATCATTTATTCAAGAAACCTATGTGATACGGTCACAATTTGTAATCTCTGTGTACAAAATGTTATTTTGGGATGACCATCATCTTGTCATAAGATGTCTGATTTGTTTGAATTGGATATTACGTCATAGTAAAGGTTATTTCACCTATTTTATGATTCGTCAGCCCAATGAGTTAAGCCTAAGGATAAACCAACCCAAACAACACTGGCAACACAGATAACACTGCAATACATTTACAGCCATTACAGGACAAAAACAGTATACCACGAAAAGTCAACAAATCAGTTTCCTAATACCCATTGTCCATTGGCTTAAAGAGCACCAGGGCACAGGAGGCTCCCACCCAGCCACTGTTTTTAGAGATCGAGCAAAAATTAACCTAAAATGACAAAAAAGAAAAGAATATAGATTGATTGATTGATTGATTGATTGGTGTTTAACGCCACATTCAGTGGCGTGAACATTCAAATTATATTATTTTACATTTTAAAAAATTTTCATACCAGATCACCTAAAAGAAAATATATATAAGATAGGTTACAAATGAGACCTCTTCACATGACATCCAATTGCCTTTTAGTAATACGACCTGTAGAATTCATAGCTACAGCCTACAGGTCAGAATAGTACAAGGCAACAGATGCTGTACTGGAATGCAAACGGTTACACATGTCATAGCCGGATCCGAAAGTAAATGTCGAATTGGAGTAGTAAAAGGCAGCGAATAATTCAAGGCAAACGGATGTCAAATTGGAATAATAAAATGCACCGGATGTCAAATTGGAATAGTAAAAGACAACAGATGTTAAATTGTAACAGTAAATTATAACAGTAAAGGCCAACGGATATCATATTGGAACGGTAAATAGCAGCCCACGTCATTAGTGCCAGAAGAAACTCTCCTATGATATTTAATAATTTTTTTAATTTTATAGTTCTATAAAATTAACAAAAATTATTAAATATCATAGGAGAGTTACTTCTGGCACTACCCAAGTCATATAAGAAATAGAACTGGTCACTGCTATCTTGTACCATTTGTCGAGCTTGAGAAGGTCTCTTCCCTTGTCTGGTTTCATTTTATCTGCTTTCAATTTCAACACTTCATCATAATGTGACAACACTTCTCGCCAATATTTCGGCTGGTTCGGGTTGTTATGCAGATAAAAATCTAAACTCATGGCCAACGAATAAGTAAATATATCCCAAGCAATAATTTTGTGTTGATTTCAACTTTTTGGTTCTTCCCGCCATGTGACTGTAGTGGCGAGACGATGGAAAGCTGTAAAAGTTTGATAAAAATCGTATAATCAAACACGGACACAATACTTAAAAATATCTAAAAAAAAGTATTTTTTGAGGTAATTTCTGTGCATTTAAATTAAATTTTAAAAACAGTGATAACAATAATGTTGTGAGTAACATTTTTATAACTATAGTTGGTTTGCTACAAAAGTCAAAATTTAAACACGCTCCAGATTTTTTCTTATCTGAAATTTGCATATGTAACCGACAACAAACTAACAAAATGGCAGCAAACAGACAACATGTGCGAATCCGATTACGGTTTTCCCGTGATTATCACGAGCCTAGTTGGTATTTTGTGGACTTGTCCAAAACAAAGACTATCAGGGACTTGTGTCAAGTGATATCTGAAAGATTTAGCAGAAAAAACAGTTCTTATTTCAAGCTTACAATGCGAAACTTCTTGTTACCTGCATGGGAATCCACGGAAATCCTTGAAAACGGGGATGTCATCAATGTACAGTGCGTAGTCTCTTTACATTAGTTGCGGTAGATCTGCGAGTTAAGCAATATTATATAATTTGTCCCTGAAAAAGAAAAATCCATTTCTTGCTCATCAATGGTTATAAGATTAAGAAGTCAGAAAATGTTTCCCAACTAACTAGACCAGTCGCGCGATGGGGAATTTTGATCATCAGCTGATTATTGTCTGTTATTTCAAATGTAAATCTCTGTGAGACATAATTTTCTCAAGCGATTTGAAGTTAGTTAACAGTCTTCAATACTTCAAGATGCAAAAGCAAATTAAGCCCGGCGCAGGTTGACTTGCAACTGAGGGGTTGGCAACTGGAAGCATCATATCAGAGCATCTGATTGGGCGCTGATTTTGACAGACCTGAGCGCTCTTGCAGTCTTGCGACTGACATCATATGGATCACGGGCAGTTGTACCCAGTCGCAGGCGAGTTGAACTTTGCTGCGACTGAAAGCATCCGGCTGCTCACAGTTCTGCCGACAGTAGGTGCCTGCAATCGGTCAGACACAATTAGGCCTACCAGACAAATTTTAGTCATATTATTACATTATTCATGGCTTGCTAATTATAGGATTTCATGTATATTTAACATCTCTCCGGAGCTTTGTTTTAATACATAACCTAATTTTGTATATGAGAGTGCAATATTTTTTCACAGAACATGTTGAGATATAATTATGTCTGTCACTGTGTAAGAGGTCATTTTAGATGTATTCCGCCAGCCTTTGTTTATATAAATAACTTCTTACACCATTACTATTATTTGTATACACATGGTGGCAGCCATTTTGTTTTGATATTTGTGTGATACCTGTGTGTAACGAACCAGTGACCATTCAGATGCTCCCAGTTGCTGAAAATCGCCGGCTTTAAAAAAAAAACTTGCCACGTCAGTCTGTAGTTCTAAGTTATTTTGTCGACCAAAAACTTATGTCTGAGATCTACCCATTGTTTGTTTTTTTTTGTCTATTTTTTTAACATGCACCTTATTGGCTTAAACATCTCTATAAACGACCAATTTAGTGCACGCTTATTATTATTACCGATACAGTTGCTGATAAATGAGGCGAGTTTTGCTGAGGATGGTAACTTTTCACTATCCAATCAAAACTCTCTATTGGCCATTTCTAGATTAAATCTTCAATCATACAAGCCCTGAATACTCCCAAGAAAGTTCTGTGGATTATTGTTGTCCTTTGTGGTTTCAATGAAAGTAAAAAGGTAATGGATCATTATCATTGTCAATTTAAAAGAATGAGATGTTTTAATAGGAACACTTAAATGTGCAATAGAAATCTTGTAATGTGTAAAGTTATGTGTAAAAAGGTACTAATTTTCAAATTGCATTTTCTTTTCTTATAGAATAGAAGACAATGCACCATCAGATGCCAAGTCTGAATTAAATTCATCTTCAAATGGTCAACCTGTGTTAAATAACGATGACCAGTCGAAGACAGAATGTCCACCGCTGGAGGATCAGGATGCAGAAAGAAAGTCTCCAAAGAAAAAAAAGAAGAAGAAAAAAAGTAAAAAGACCCCAATGAAAGAGTTAGACTTTGATAATAACATGACTCAGAAAGTCTCTCCTATACTAGTATATTCAGCAGAGAAAGACGTGAATAAACAGCGTTCAGAAGAGCTCATTAATGTGGAAGAACTAGTAAAAAGGAATTATTATAAAGCTACAGGCAGTACCAGTAGCAGTAGCGCTCCCAATAAGAACACAAAAGACAAAAATCCAGTTTTATCTAGCGATGTTGAAGAAAACAGAAATGCTACATCTCATCTCTTTATTGCAAATAAAATACATTCAACTGGAACTAACAAACAGATTGTGACAAAGGAGGGTACAGAAAATCAGAAATCTGGCATTGAAGGCACAACTCCAGTTTCAGGTAAAAATACAAAACCTGAAGATAAGATTTATGATGAAGAAGTTAATAAGAATGATACAAAATTAGATGGAAGTAATAATCAGTTCAAAGCAAGCAAATCTCCAGAGTGTCTGGAAAATGACAATGTTGAAATTGACACATCAAATCCAGATAAACAGAAAAGAAGACGAAGAAGAAAAAGGAAGAGGCAAGATATAGATGAAACAAATATTTCTGTATCAAATTCTAGTACCATAAACAGTGTTGTATATGACGCTCTGAGCATTTTTCGAACAAATTTGCCTACAACAAAACAGCACAAAATTTTTGATTCAGACATAGAGGAAGTGATTGATGAACATGAACAAACAGATATATTTACACCAGTGTCATTTGTTGGTGAAAATAAACCATTAAATTATGTCAGAGAGTCGACCCTTTCTAATGGTACAGTTGTTTATAAAAGAAACAGAAAGAGGAAAGGCGTGGAGCTGTCAAAATATGATCAGCTAAATTCTGTGTTGACAACAACTTCACAAATTATCCAGGTAAGATGTGTATTATTTGTAAACGGCCTCGTAAACACATTCCTACGTTTTTCTACCTTTACTCTTCGGGCTGGCACGCTGCCATAGGAGTGAAGTAACCTTAGGTACAATTTAAAACCCCATCTTTTCATATATTTGAAAATCCTTTTTTGTAGAAACTTGCCAGAAATTCAGGTTTTGATTTCCTGCAATCGTAAAAGTTCAAGGAAGTACATGTTTTGAAAAATGACAGGGTAAAAAGACAACTTTATTTAATCTGCAAATTATCTGACGGGTGGTTGAGTGGGAGCCTCCTGTGTCCTGGTGCTCTCTGAGCTAAGGTGTACATGATGTCGATTTGTTCTGGTGTCCTGTTTTGTTATGTAATTTTATAAGTGAAATAACCTTGAGTCAAACAAACAAAGCAAATTATCTGGTTATCATACACTATCGTTTTTATAATATTGTTACGAAATTTAAATTTATAATCAGCATTTTTTTACAGAATCCCACTATTTCTGACAAAACACAAGAGACAGCGAAAGTGCCCAAACTAGAAAATAGTGAGTTAGCTCCCCTTGTAGGCCCTCCCAGAACAGGTGACAGAATAGCCTATAAGGTAATGGAAACTACATGGTATGAGCCCCCCAGGGAAGTTTTGTACACTGCTTCGGGTCTTTTTTTGTTCTTCAAGATTTTTTCTTATCTATCATTGGTGCACAAAAAACCCCAAAGAATATGACATCAACCACCAATCATATTTTAAATTTTAAAAACAAGTTTTTCATAAAATTTTAATTTTATAAATAAGTTTATCTCTGTAAGATTCATAATTTAATTGTTATATAAAGACATTAAATATTAGTTATATCAGTCAGACTATGTGCAGTCTAATATGGAATGTAATTTTCATTAGTTTCCTCGGAGGTTAATGAAGGTCATATTTATGGACAGAACAAAATTTGCTTTAGTCCGAGTAGACATCAAGTTTCATCAATTTTGTGACATGCTGTCATAAGACCTAGTACATGTTTAATCAGATATGTCATTTTGTAATTGTCTGTTACAGATGCTAGAGATGTCTGAGAACTACACACCTGTGGTCTCACAATACCAGGTAAATTACTTTGGTGTGTCAGAATTATTCAGTAGTGTAGTCTAAAATACAATACTAAAATAAATAGTTTACTAAATGCCTAACAACGACAGCATGTGCTCTTTTCAGTGAATAAGGTGTGTAAAATGAAGAAGCTAAACATTGACTATAAATGACAGCTTAGTCTGTAATCTGTTGCAGAGAAACCACCTGTTGGTGACTCATAAGGAGAGTTTTTTTAATTAATATTTTCTATTTTCAGGAAGGTGTGGTAAAATCCTATGATCCTGTGTCTAACTGTATCACTCTGAAACAGGAGCTCTCAGAAAAGTCATTCACCCAAACAGGTACAGTGCTACATGTAATGCTGAAAGTATCCAGGACTTATTTCTGTTTTTATGTACAATAGTAGGCGAAGTTCCATAAATTACATCTTGTAAGGTTACTGGTTGATGGAAGCTTCAGAGGCCCTGGTGATAATAGAGCTGGGGGACATGATTCACATGAAGTCAATTTGCTGTGGCCAGTCACACTGTATATTTCATTTTGATTTATATAACCGATTGATATATATGGAATTGCATCAGTGGGTTGTTGGTGGGTACTTCCTGTGCCCTGGTGCTCTCTGAGCTATGGACCATCGGGAAGCTGATTTATTGTGGTGTCCTGTCTTACATGTATGTCCTGTAATGTATTGGGGTGTCTTCCGGTTGCCAACGTCTTTTAGAGTGGTTTCCTTCACTTATTGCGGGTGATTGGGTGGGAACTTCCTGTGCCCTGGTGCTAAGGACATCAGAAAACATTTTATTTTGGTGTGGTGTAAATGTGTCGTGGTGTTTTCTGTGTCGCTGGTGTCGCCAAGGCTGGTGTCCTTCACCCATTGGGCTGGGACGCTGTTATATGGGCGCTTTCCTTCACCCATTGGACTGGCAAGCTGTCATATGGGGCGCTTTCCTTCACCCATTGGACTGGCAAGCTGTCATATGGGGCGCTTTCCTTCACCCATTGGACTGGCCCCATCATATGGGGCGCTTTCCTTCACCCATTGGACTGGCAAGCTGTCATATGGGGCGCTTTCCTTCACCCATTGGGCTGGGATATGGGTGAAATAACCTTAAATGTTATCTGCAGTGGAAATATTCTTACAGTTTTTTGCTTAATGCATAATTTTTATACCTTGCTTCAAAGTATTGCATATTTTGTTTAATATGATCAAGTTTGCTCCTAACAAGGCAATGAAGTACCAAATATATCACATTGTGATGTCCTGACAGCCTTGCCTAGCAATATGGCATGCTTTAACCTAGCAGTGAATAGACTTCACTTCAGTGGATATGACAGCATTTTATTTCTAGCACGATGAAGACTTCTGAGATATTTACAATACAGAAGTTGAGATTGCTGTCGATATTGGGGAACTTTGTATACATTCGGAAGCTGTAAAACATTATTACCCCCTTCACTGTACGCACAATAGGTTCGATCCCCCTGTGGACGTTAGGTATATAAGGGAAGTTTTCAGGTGGCTGCGTTTCTTCTCGGCTTTCCACGATAAACTGGCAACTCAAATTAGTAAGTCGTCATATAAATGAAATACTCTTGAGTACAAATTTAAACACTTATCAAACAAATAAAACATTATCAGTTGTTATAGATTAGTTTAGTGAGAGGGTCAGTACCTAGGGTGACAAAAACAGTTGGATAACTGACACAGATTAGTAATATGTATTTCATTACAGTTTCATTGATGATGTACTTATCCTAGACAATACGCAATTTGTTTTGGCCAATCTGTTAGACAATAGTAGTAGTCGTATTCACACAGTCAACTCTAGTCAGTAGGCACTGGGCTGAGGTAACTTGAACTACTGAGAATGCAGACGAAACTATTGCAGCAGATACCCCAGAACACAGCTGATTAGTGGCTAAATCAACTCGTGTGCAGACTTCTATCATGTTTGCCGTATATAAATTGAATATATGTGATTTCTCTATTATAAGGTTTGGGAAAGTTTGACTTGGACGTGATAGAAGACCAAGAGATAGTCCTAACAAACAGGGAACAACCTTCTGATGAGGTGAGTATTATACTTTAGACAGCTGTATCCCTGATCTAGTTTATATAAGGTAAAGGGCTGCTGTTCAAGTTCACATGATTGATTGTTACATGCAAACGTTTGTAAATAAATTACAATTGATAGGCTCGACAGGATTGAAACTGCCCCTTAAGTCCTTATCTTGCATCATGCTCATTATTGCCAAATCTGTTTTACACACTGTTTTAATGTATTTTGCCTAAGGCTATAATGTCACTAGAGTAATACTGAAATCAGCAATTTATTATGACAATCTCTCAAAATCCTTTGACAAATCAATCGCCTTGTAATAGCAAATCTTTCCTTTTTTGACTTTCAGATATCAGTGAATTGGAGTCTTGTCTTGGAACCAAAATTGCTGAACTAAATACTCAATCCACTTGTGTGTCGTAAAATAAAGATACTTTCCTAACCATGTAGATTGTATTAGTCAATTTATTTCAGTTACAAACAGTATACAAAAAAACATTTATGTACAAACATTCAATACAATTTTAACAGTGGTACATGTACAACATACAAAAAATGACGGAATATGTATATATAAACATATAAAAAAAATATATGCATTTATATATATTAACAAAAATTTTAATACAGTAACAAAACATTGATGTAATTTTATTAACAGTAAAAAATATATACATTTAGAAGTAAATTTACATTTTATCACTTTAATAATTGCACAGCTTTGTTCAACTTAAACATTAAGATAGATGCCTCTTACATACTACAACACTAGACCTTACATACATGTACTTGAGCAGTCAGTAGCATGGCAAGTTTGCCACAATTTCCGCTAAACAATTAAGCAATCTATTCATATTGGTAATATGAATTTTAGATTAAAAACATTTGTATGAATGACCGGAAACATAAATCCTGTGAAAAATACAGGTAACAAATCTATAATAACTATACTTGTCCTTAAAACAAATTTGATTTGATTGCTGTCCAACTCATTTAACTAGAAAGGCAAGTATATGGGATAGGGCTTAAAGGATAAATATATATATATAAATATTCCTGAACATGTCAGATCTGTGTAACTATTCTTCCACTGTGTACAGTCTCTAGTTTGTTGTACTGGTGTTTTAAGTTTGCACTTGCATTGTATCCATGGTATTTATCTGCCAGGATAAACTTACAGTAAAAAACAACTGCAGAAATAACATTGCCATAATAAGCCGCCAATTCTGATGTCCCATCTACGCAATACTCTGTGATAGCACAGAGCTACTACATCAGATTAAATGGGAGAAGTTATTCTCCTCAATAAAAGTTAATAATGAGATTTGAATACAAAAGCAGATATAAATATATAACATTAGTGCCATCTCCTTTATATCGGAGACAAATTATATTATTAACATCCTCTTTATTACCTCGAGCACCATTTGGAGACATTTTCTGGTTAATTATGAATACAATTATCAACTTCATAGAGACACTGACCGGTGCTTAAAGTAATATAGAAGTTGTTAGTTAGAAGAAGCGATATCAAAAGTTGGCTACTGAAGGACTAGTATCTATGTTAACCTCTGTGGACACAGCACACGCTATTGATTAGGACTAGACCTGGTGATTTAATTTGGGAGAAGCTCAGTGTTGCTGATTTAGACTAAGTTTGTAGTCCTCCAAGAGCAGTTACCTAATCACCTAAGCATGGACTAACCAAAATACTGTCAACACACATCACATGGCAGTCTGTCCCAATTAGTGCTATAAAGTAACGTCGTCTTCAACTGAACCATAGTCTCTGAAAGTGGACTTCACTTTTCGGGGAATACTTTTAGAATTGGGTGGAGAAGTGAGCAGAGAATGGACAGTTTGTTTGATTCTCACAGTAAGCTTAGATTCCTGTGATTCTCTGGTCAATGATGGGTGGAAATCAAAGTCGGCCACCTCAACATAGGGCTTTTTTCTCAGCTTTAATATATAAGCAGCACCACCAATAACAATCACAATAGCCAGGAGTCCAAACACAATGGGTATGGTGATCGCTGGTACATTAACAGAACCTGGAAAACAGGAGAATAAATAATATGTAAGGAAATATAATTTGGCAATCAACGATTTCACCATTTTGTCCATATGTTTAGAACTTATGGATACAATTTCATTACTGATGTTAGAGTCAACTTTTTCTAATATGCAGAAGGCAGAAAACAAGAAACTGTGAACATATGATATGATGTCCCTGTGAAGTAGGCAAATGAATTGTGTCTGAGTTACTCACAAGAACGGTGAAAAACTCCAGAGTTGCAGAACACAGATTGATGCACATTAAATTCTACGGTTTTGTGTAGGCTAAATCCTTAGAAGATCCCAACCCACTTTCCATGAATGACCATTTTATACTGGTGCTAAAGTTCATTTGTGTTCACTGCTTCATGACTAACTGACACAGAACAGAAATATTCAAACTCGATGTTCTTACCTGGATCATATACGTACAGGTACCAGTGTCTTTCAAACCGACTGACATCGTTAATAAGGCGAGCTCTGAAGTGGTATTTCCCTGCCTCACTCAGCTGAAGACTGACCACATGTTGACAGCCGTCCATGAACACCGTGGGACTGCATGAGGAGTTAGTAGGACCTCCCGTTAGCGGTGAGATGTCCCAACATAGCGATGTTGGTCCACTGCAAACAGACAAATATTATAATACTACTTTGTGACACTGATGTCGTAAAAATATGGGCTAGTAACTGTTAGCAATACTAACTTTTAGGTACATGGATTCTAGGTGCACAACCTGGAATCAAGATACAACCTTTGGTGATGGGCTTCAACATATATTCAACTTACCCTAATTCTTCAACCATTTCACCCCCTCGGAGTGTGTTTAGTTGAATAGCATGAAATTAGACCACAAGCAAATTTGAACTTATTAATTAGCCTCTGTGCCTGAGATTTAACAAGTTAGACTGACTGAAAGTCTTATTGTAGCAAAAATCTCAGGGGGTGAAATACCGTGAAAAGGTTGAAGAATTAGGGTATAATAAATTCTGGGGAAGGTTTACAAACACCGGAGAAGATTTATGGTCACAGAAGGACGTACACACAATCTTGTGGATGCCATTGTAACAAAAACAAAAAAAAAGAAGTCAATTTAAATTACAGGAATTTATGTATGGAGTCCTATATAATTGATCGATACAAGGGATTACAGAATTTCACATATTAGTCCATCCGCGCTGACACTAGATCATTATATTTATTTGGCTTTAATTAAAATAAATCCTGAACTTGTTTCAGAAAATCAAAAGGTTTATTCTATATGTTTGTACTCTTACCTGCCATTACAAGTAATATTGATATTAAACAGCTGGTTGATGTTAACAGAGGCCCCACCCTCTATCTTGATACGAGACAAGGGATCTGTGGAAGAAAATAGGGAAAGTTTAGAATTTGCAAAAGTATAATGTGTTATTATATGAACATGGGATTAAACACACCAGGGCATTACACTCGCATGTCTGCAATGTAAATGATTTGATTGGTTGGTTGGTTGGTGTTAAAGGCAGTATTCCAACAGTAGACAGTGACTTAACACAACTAGAACATGTGTAGTCACTTTAGAGTGTTTGCTGTTGGAAAGATAATGTTCCTCCAGTGCTAAGTATGACAGCAATGGGCATGAATATAATCTGGAAACATACTGCCCTTAGCCCGAGGACCAATGCAAATGAAAACAACAAAACTAATATAACCCTGAAAAATATATAGGTTATGCTCCATTGTAAAAAAGAATCTAGTGAACCATGAATATAATAAAGAGATTAACTCATTGTGCAGGGGGCCACAACAGCCTGGTCACAGAAATAGAGGTTAACCAATCAAACTCAATGAGAGCCCGTGTATTTTTATAAAGACAAGAGTAATAGTCATTGTAATACACAGGTTCAAATTGTACACATTTTAAGCACCTTTTTGAGGTGATTTTCGAGTAGAAATCTATATATTTTGGATTGATAGGTATGGATACACATTATTGTGGACATGCCCCTAGCCTGGCTGGCAATTTCATCACAAGTGATATTATCACACAAAAACCAACTGCTTTGAAGTGGGATTATCAGTGGTATGAGAATACATTATTTTTGTGAGAATACATTTTTGTGCGAGAATACATTATCATGTTTCAATACATTATCAATAAACGCCTTCACTGTTATGTTTAAATGACATCTACAATTCTACATACAACATGTATGAAATAGATGACATAAAATCAAGCTAAATACATGATATCAATTAAGTATCTGCAATGGATATGAACTGTTTTATTTTTGTATTTTATAAGATTTTTTTGCTTGACTACAAGCTAATATTTCAAGCAATTTTTGTTAACATGAAACATATAGTTTGAGAAACCTGTCAGGCCAATCTTACAAAGAATGAACAGGTGATCAAGACATCCAGCAGTTTGAGTTATTGTGTCGTCATGATGATTTAGTAGTTAACAGTCAGCTATGCATGCTTTGTAAGACGGCCCCACAGGCTTGCACTATTATAGTGCAAGCCTGTGGGGCCAAGTCTTACAAAGCATGCTATAATAGCTTAGTATTGAATATGTCAGGTTATCACAATGAAAGAGACACTGTAAGCTACTGTACCTTTAAGTGTGATCTTTTGAGAGAACTCTCCAGACTTGTTCACAAATCTGGGTAAAATAAACACATCAGTATGAACTTTGGCCGCCACTTTGACCGTAACAGTTTTGTGTCCCGGATCAGCCAACGAGATGCTGAGTTGTGGATTGTCAGATAACCCCACGAACCTCCCATTGATGTACCAGTGATAATCAAATGTTTTGGCAGCTGAAGGGAAATTATCTGTGAGCTGTGTTGTGAGTAGAATAGGCTTCTGCGTGGAGAGAACATCGGGTTGTCTTTGATAAGGCAGTTGCTGATGTATCCTCATGTTACCATTTAAGTGACCTGCAACAAGAAACCATTTATTTGATCTTATACTTAATGATATTTGTAAGAAAAGCTTATTGAAGTTACATGGTGTGATCATGTTTGATCAATCAATTTCTGAGAAAATCACATTGTCACAGTTTCATCTCAATACTAAAACTGCTTTAGCAACAAAGTTTGAAATCAAGTGACAAATGTGCTGAAATATCTGAATCACAACAACGGTATATGTAGGCCTAAAAGATCCAATATGGCTGAAGACAGTTGTGTTGGAGCATGTAGATTAATGAAAGGCTTGATTGATTGGTGTTAAATAAAAAAAAAAAAAAAGAAAAGATGCATTACATTAAAAAAAAACTGGAAATTTGTCAGAGCCAAAAGGAGTACAATCTTGTCCGTAAGACTGAGTACAGATGTATAGATCTTTCACTAAGGATGTAAAGTTTGAGTTTTTAAAACGATTTATTGAAGAGATTTGGCAGTGAAGAGGAGCAGGGCGTCAGTTTTTCGAGAACATACATGTAGTTTTCCTACATTCTCTCTTTATGCATTATGACATGTTGACATATTCTGTATACAATATCACAGCACCTGCATGTATCTATTTAATACTCATGAGCTGAGCTCCTGTGAAAACAACTCCAGCAGTCCGGATTAAACCTTCTAATAACCTCAGAAAGATCTGGTTCCATGTTCTCATTATTTTTTAAGCCAGTACATGTACATATGAGTAGCATATTTATATGAACAAGGCCAGGAAGTGTGTTTAGTACATAGGTTCATTGGAAACAATAGAAATACATGTGTTTTGACGATGCTTAGTGGGACAAGGAGATAGTGGTGTGTACAGTTATGAATGAATAGTGAGCCAATATGTTCACAGTGTCTGGGTCAGCTTCACCCATATTGTAACACTTGTTGACAAAAATATTACATTAGTCATAATTCAGCGCACATGTTTCAAACAACACAACTTGCCCTGGGGCTTTCCAGAACTACAATGTAAAACCTGTACAGGCGAGATTAAACCAACCCTTACAATAATAAAATCTGACAACAATACCCATTTGAAACAAGACACAGTAGTAATTATGGGAGGGGTTTGGGGCTGGTTAAGAGGGGTTTGGGGCAGGCTAAGAGGGGTTTGGGGCAGGCTAAGAGGGGTTTGGGGCAGGTGAGAATGGTTGGAGAAAAGCAGAGAATGGTTTGTGACATGTCAAGAATAGTTAGAGACAGTCAGACAATGGTTTGTGACATGTCAAGAATAGTTAGAGACAGTCAGAGAATGGTTTGTGGCATGTCAAGAATAGTTAGAGACAGTCAGAGAATGGTTTGTGACATGTCAAGAATAGTTAGAGACAGTCAGAGAGTGGTTTGTGACATGTCAAGAATAGTTAGAGAATGGTTTGTGACATGTCAAGAATAGTTAGAGAATGGTTTGTGACATGTCAAGCATAGTTAGAGACAGTCAGAGAGTGGTTTGTGACATGTCAAGCATAGTTAGAGACAGTCAGAGAGTTGTTTGGGACATGTCAAGAATAGTTAGAGACAGTCAGAGAATGGTTTGTGACATGTCAAGAATAGTTAGAGACAGTCA
>JAVFBZ010137450.1:0-15294 GCA_032466195.1 Katharina tunicata
TGGCCTGGTAATGTGTACGAGAGATGTCTTAGCACGTGACGTGAACTATAGAAGCTCTCGCGAGAATACGAATGAGTGCCTTGTGGGTGGGAATCGTTCAGTTAACACTGTTTCAACGAAAAGGTAAAAAGAATATAACGTGAGAAGATATGCAAGTTAAAGGTTTGTCATCTGTAAAATATCTTTATGCAAGTATAAATTTGCTCTCTTGATTTCCTTGTATCTTGCATTATGTCTTGGAAGGATTACAAAACACTGAATTTAAAAAGTTAAAAACTGAAAGTAACATACGCACTCAAAAGTTCTGAATTTGCACTATCATAGAATCTCATGAAAATTTATATTTTTCTCAAGAAGTAGGCCTACAAGTTAGAGGCTTTCCAATAATTCCAACATCAAATTTGTAAGGTGAAGGAGAGTTTAATAAAACTAAAAAACTAAAAACTGAATTTTCTGTCAGAAAATTATTATGTGGATGTGCCAATCAGCTGAGCTGTCATAACTGAGCCACCCTAAGGTGTACCACAGTCGCTTGTATCTAGTGAATAATCGCATAATCATTACACTAGGCTGGACTAGCCCCCTACATACAGTAGAGGGCTAGTCCAGCCTAGTGTAATGATTATCAGCGATTATTCACTAGATACAAGCGTCTGTGGATGTACCGACGCTACAGCAAGTCAAACGTTAATTAGCCCCACCACTATATAAAATCTTAACTCATTCCACTATAATCACCTGCGTTCAATAGAAAATGTGATAACAGCGTTGTAAAGATGAATTTCAACAATGCATACGGGGCCGCGCCGTGGCTCAGTGGTTGATCGTTTGGACTACGAAACTCCCTTCATTGTGCCCGGTATAGGTTTGATCCCCCCTGTGGACCTTAGGTATATAAGGGAAGTTTTTCGGTAGCTGCAGAGTTCGCGGGGTGTTTTTTACGAGGTTTCCTCCCGGTTTTCCACCATACACCGGCAATACTCTTGAGTATGACGTTAAACACCAAACAAACAAACAAACAACAATGCATGCTAATTGTAGTTGTTTGGGAGTTTTGATCTTTTGTAGGAGGTTGTAAAAATCTTGAGTTGTCGACCACTGGAGATTTTAACTGGAATCTCAAGATTCTGATTTAAAATCTTGAAAAAAGGTCAATCATTTAGGAAATCTCAATTCTATACGAAAACAGCTCTGTACTTTCTCAATATTAGTTGTTCATTTTTTTGACAAGAGGCTAGGTATTTATTTAAGCTGATCTGATATGTGACTGATTGATACAAATTTGTTTTTGACAGATACGTGACTAGAAAAGAGTTGGCTTTAGAATTATGAAATATCATTTTTTATTTATAGGCAAGCGCACATTTAGGCGTTGATTGGATTACAGCCAATAGAAAGAGTAATGGATTTCATTACTAGTCCATAATCAGACTATCCATTCATCTATTACTTTTAAAGTTATTGTACTTAAACTTACTTACTAAGGCCTATATGGCTACTGGTATCCTTTAATATATTCCTTGTAGAAAGCTTAGAATTACTGCTCTGACTTGACTCCTTGGCAGGTCAAAACCTGCATTATTTCTTGAGCTAATTAATACTGTTATTACCTCTATTAAAAGTTATGCTGCCACTGTTTTCATACATCTATGATGATTTGTACTATTTTGTGGTGAATAAATACAAATAAAATACCTGATAGATTTTCTTTTTCTGGTGCAGGTAGTTGGGTTAGAGCCTCCTGTGGCCTGGTGCTATCTTAGTTAAGGGGCATCAGGAAGCCTAATTTGTTGTGGTGTCCTGGTTTTGTCCTGTAAATGTATTATTACATATTCTGTGTTGCCAGGTTCTTTAAGGGTTATTTCTTTCACTGATTGGGCTTGGACGCCGTCATATGAATGAAATAACATTACTAAAGTTCGGCGTAAATTCACAATTAATCCAAATAATAAAATTTCATGGCTGACCTGTATAGATATCAAATAATTTTTTTTAAAATTTAGTTTGGTAAATGTACTTAATGAAAATTAAACTATAAATATGCCCAAGTTAAATTTAAAATCTCAATACAAGTACTACCGGCATGCCTGGACACATTTTTCTAGTAACGAAAGGCATGCATTAACTTTCCCTGTCTACATGTATTGATGAATCTGAGCGCACATCATTGAATATGCCATTGAAATGCTCAACAGGTAAATGTGCAGTAAATACACACCTGGTGAAAGCACCAGTATGTTATACATGTTCCCGGCAGCAAGACTATTAATGTGCAGTGGTTCTGTAGAACAGTATTCATGATTATTGGATATTTGTGCGCAGAATGGCCTGTTTCAGCTGGTGCCAGATGTTTTTGTTGTGTTTCTGTTCTGGTCCGTTTATTTGTTTTTTCAGCTGTATTTCTGTCTAGATTTGACCAGATTTCATGTACAATATTATATACACCGTGAGAATTTTGCATGCTTAATATTTCAATGCATGTCAATAGAATCTATAGACCAGTAGTACACTGTACATGTGTATGTTAACTTGTTCGATTTTGTTAATCTTCCACACTGGAACGGATTTTATGGCCTGTTTTATATGTACCCTTCATGAATGTACCTAGCTTGATATAGGAGAATGGCATTGAACAGTAAGGACAGGTGTCAATTTTGGTAAAACATGTGTAAATGTTGCTAAAAAGGTAAGCATCATTTAATAATGTAAGGGATGCATGAATATATAATATATAAGCTTACAGATATATTAAAATGTTGGGGAGCACAACTGAGGCTTGAACCATGACCACTTGATCAGTATTGTCTAAGATCAGGCAATCAACCCTAGAGTTACATGTACATATAGAGAGAGGGAGGCCTTCAATAAGACATTGCATGTATGGGTTGACATTTTCCTGATTTCATAGACATACATGGCAGCCAAGAAATAATATAACAAAGCGGTGTTGTAACTTCTATTTATAACATTGGAAGGGATCAAAAGATGGGTGGAAAACAATTAGGGGAACAGGTGACTCATTGAACTCTGAAATACCTGTAGTCTAAATCTACTCGCCATTTAGTTTATTTGCTCGAGGAGAAAACCATACCTATAGGACCTCTTGGTTAAGACTTAACTCCCTTCTGTATCAGATAACCCTTAACTGCCCTCATCTTTATTAGGTAGACTAATGGGTTTACTACTAACTCTAAATGATACATTTTTCAGGTTGTGCTAATTATCACCTATACCTAATATCTATGTGTGTTACATTTATTGCCTTTTCTTGAGATGCACCTATAGGTTATACAGAACAAATCTAGATTCAGGTCTATCTAGAAACTTGTCTCTGAGAATTTATCTAGAACATGAGCCTTAATTAGTCGATATCCCTGTGTCAGTGTGATTACTCTTTATAAATATATAATACTGTACATGTAGTGCATTTTAAGAAAATAAAAAACATGACATTGTTTTTGTACACTCTCCATTTCACACTCCGAATACTACAGGTTAGACTTTGAGATAACAAAAAACAGAACTATATGCTATCCTTAGACAAAGAAAATTATTACATGATCTCATATGAACACCATTTTGTTGGCACAATATTGGTTTTGAGCAAGGATCAAGACATGAACCGTTCATTATCCAATAAATGGAGTTTTGTCCTACAGTCAATTATAAAACTCATTGTTAAATGTTGGAAAATTTGATAGTACTGTCTTACATTTTACTCCAACTTCATTCCCTGTGTTTAACATGGAATTATATGAAGAGCAAAAGGGAGGTAACAAAGAGAGTTGTCATCATTATTCAAAACAGACATAACAATGAACTAGTACGAACGATTTGTACATATGATAGACGATATCATATTAAAATTAAAATATGTCATAATGTTTTTTTCAACTAGAATCAAGGTAACAAAGGTTTGTTATCCAACAAAATAAATTTTGTTATTCAGTCCATTATGAAACACAGTGTTAAATGTTGAACCACGGAACTAGTTCGAACGCTTTAAACATATAATTGACAATATTATTTTAATGGTCAGAATGGTTATTTCAAGTAATAGTTATTCAACAAATGAAATACTGTCCTTCAGTCCATTATGTTATACATTGTTAAATGTTGAAAATTTAACAGGACTTCCTAAATTTTTAGTCACATTTCATTCCCTACAGTAAAAGGGAGGTAACAAGGGGAGTTGTCGTTATAAAAACAGCCATAAAAATGAACAAATTGAAATGAAACGATTTCACATACCACTGAACTATTGTGAACTTTTTGTACCTATAATTCAAAGTATTATTTTAGAATAGGTGAAATTAAAATATATCAGAATGCTTATTTAAATGTAGTAGTGACATATTTTGCCATACAAAATCAATCAAAATCTCTTTTTTCAAATTCATATTTCCTCCCTTAGGTGTAGGCCTATCATTTAATAAGTGAGGTGTCAGTTTTCTCTCTCCCTTCATTCCAGTGATTCTTCACCCTGTGATATGGCCGAGGAGGAGCATCAGGGACTTCCTATTGTAATGGGATATCTCTGCACACCGCTGAACAATTACCAAACCATCTGTATCTGATATAAAAGTAGACAGCGCAGAGCAGGGAGATGAACACATTAAGGTAACACCAAGTCAATCTCACCTCACTTGTATTATTGATAAAATTGTCTTCTATTTTCCTCTTCTTTTTTTTTTTATTATTGATTTGAAATGGAAGAATCAGTCTCTAAGTGTTTTTTATGCTTGGCACGCCATTTGATGATCAACTGTTTGCAACAACAAGCATTCAACTCGACCATAGTTTAAGAATGGAATTGTTTATCATTTTCTCTTAAGAAGATTATTGTAACTTATAATATGTTTGATGAATAAAATATTCATGATAACTGTCAGACTTGTCGCTTCGCATTTTGTTTCCTCGTGATCACCAGAAGCCATATTTGTTTGTTGCATCTTCTGTTTAAATTTCACCTTGCAATTGTCTTCATAGTATTTGTTTTTATTTTTTATTTTTTATTCACAATAAGACTGAACAGCTCGATTGTAAAAAAACAAAATAAAATTATTATTATTATCAATTCATTATTGATACTGATAAACACTATAAGCTCAACTTTTCAGGGAAATGTCAATGCTGTGTCTGAGAATTGTGGCTTACATGTACTTTATAGTATGTACACATGTACAACTGCCCTACCATTTTTTACACATTGTTTTATTTTTCAAAACAAAGGCCGTCTGTGGCAAGTTTTCATAGAAAAGCAAGTTGATTCATATATTTATTTTTTATAAATGAAGTGAAAGAAAATTTTGCTTGCCACCACCGGCATTCAAACTCGGGTAGCCAAAGTCCCGGGTTCGAAACCTAGTGGAGGCAAGCAAAGTTTTCTTCCTCTATTTTTATAAAAAATATATATACTCTGTCAGTTAGAGCTCTGTCCCTGCTAGTCAGAAATCCGTGTTCGAATCCTGGAGGAGGAAAGCAAAATTTTCTTTCTCTACATTTACAAAACAATGTATACGTCAGATATATACTAAAGACCAGGCAAGAGCACATATCAGGACACATATAATGTCCAAAATGATGATACCTGTTTATTGATAGAAAATTTGGATTGATCCAAAATATATGTAATATTTAACAAAAGAGTCTAAAGAAAACTTATTTTTTTAATGTGCATACAATTTTGTCAATAGATATGTTGATATGAAAACTAGAGGTTAACCAATGAGAGACAGTCTGTTATGATGAATATTACTTTAAGTCTGTTCATTTAAATTAAAAGACGAAAGTGAAATTCGTCATAATACACGTGCTCGAGTTTGTTAATCTTTTTCTCACACTACCCATTTTTAAAACTTTTGATGTGATTTTTCGTTTGAAAATCTTTACATTTTTGAGTGATTGGTATGGACACACATTGTTGTGAACATGCACACCACAAGGTCATGGAAAGACAGTGACTGGACATGAACAAAGTAACATTGACGACAACTGTTTATCAAAGATCAAAGATGTAATGTCGTTTCTCTATGATGTATTTTGTGTTGATTATTGTGTGATAATATCAATATATAGTGACAATAATCATCGGCTTTGGAGTGGAACTATCAGTGTTGTAGTGCGAAAACTGATTTTTATTCTTTCCCCAACAACTGTGCCAGTGGCTTCTGTTTACTGTGTAAGGACATTTTATGGATTTATTCACAAACATTTTTGGCATGGATGAATCCTATTTTTTTGTCTATACAGAATATAATATTTGAAAGATGAAACCAATATTAATAAATTTTCTGTTTTGGTCTGCTTCCTCGGATGATATTAAAACCCATGAAATGAGCTATGCAGAGTAAAGTTACTGTAGGCAGAGTGTGTTTATGGTGTAATAGTTAATGTTACGTATGGCAGCCACGTTATATATGTATTGATATATTGCTCTACATCATATTAATGTGATAAGATTTCTGACAGTTATTTTCTAGTTTGTCTGGTTCTCATAAGATAATTAGCTCATAAGACAAGTTTTATTACTGAGATTCACATATCAAATAAAAGTGAGCTTCTAGACTTAGAATTTGTTATTTAATAGGCTACATTAATGTAGTAGGTTCTTATAGTATATATGCTTTTTGCCCATACAGTTCCTGTCAAGATTTCAGAATTTGCAATGTATTTTTTTTCTTTTCTTTAAATTGAGCATTTTTTCTGTGCTGGCACGCCGTCATATGAGTGAAATACCCTTAAGTATCTTGCTGGTTTAGACAAGATGCTGGTACCCTTGGTTATAGGTTTAACAGAATGTTGGTCCACTCAGATGTCAGTTCAAGTTATGGAACAAAACTGATTAGTAGAATTACGGCTGTATGATATAACATGTGTACATATGTTTATGTAGTATATAATGTTATGTTATGACAAATCATATTGGACAGATTAAACAGGACAGATTTGATGGTTTAAGGACAACTATTCCACCTCCATGTCTGACATATATACACCAGCCATTCCATGATAAAGAGGATGTAAGCCCTGGCTGCCATAAACAACATTAACTTGTCCCCAACCTTTGACAGCTTAGTATTAATATTTAACACACTGTCTATGCCTTAGTTCCTCTGTGTGCTACAGAGTGATGTGATTCACCTTGACATTATGTGTTACATATAGCAGATGACTGTGTTCACCATGCAGCATTACCATCTCGGTTTTTAATATCACTTAGATAGCTTCGGTGATTACCTCCCTTTATAATTATGATGTGGTAAATTCATAAGGTTGTTGCTAGGAGGATAAAACTCCATTGTGCAAGCATCCATGCAGATGATATTACTCCGTGAGAAAAACACCCTCTAGGGCTTTAAATCTAATATTTTTGTACAAAACCCGCCTCTCATATTTTGTGATTATGAAACTAGCTTCGAGATCTCTAATATTGCCATGTTTCCAAGGTTTTTTGTAAGAAGCCTTCAAAATAATTATAGTACAATGTATCCTAACTGCTCTTATTACAGTGTACACCCAATTTGACCAAATTTATTTCCGTCAGTTTTTATTCATGGATGACAAAATTTGTATTGGAGATTTTTTTTTTAATTATATTATACCCCTATTTTCTGTCCATGAATTATTAAGAATAAATGTGCCTTTCCATCAAGATGGAGGTTTAAAATAAACGATTTAAGAAAAAGGTATTATCCAAATATTCTGACATTTTGTGGAATAAGGCTGTAATTCCCTAGTATATAGATTACCTTCAATTGCAAAATGATTTTTTTTTGTAATGACAAGACATATCTCGTGAATAATTTATAAATTACATTTAAAGTGAATCATATCAACAAGAAAAAAATCAGACGTAAATTTCTCACATTTTTATGAAATTGTGTTGCATTTTTTCCTTTTTCTCTTCTTTGAATCCTTAGATTACTGATTCCTATCCCAGCAAACATATTCCTGTTTTAAAAAAAACTCTGAATTATTGTTTTACAGAGTTAACCTTAAATCCCAATAGATTCAATCTCCATTGCTATGATCACTGGGCTTTTGGTAACATAAGCCTTTATTTGAAAGCAGAGCCATTTTGGCAATCAGTTTTTCATGCATTATTTTTGGGAGAGAGCGTTCAACTTGTACACCGTAATTCCACATGCCAAGTCACTGGACACCGCGATCCTTCTGTAATATTTGCTTTCTGCAGATATTGCCAATATTTGCTGAGCTCGAGTTACGCTATATGCCGTTTCAATGTAAACCTAAGCTGAATGTATTAAAACTAGATTTCCATGTGAAAAATACATAATTTCACTTTCCCATTTTGTAGGGCAGGCATATTTTAATAAAAGAAAGGCTTTATTCTGCAATATAAAACTTTGATAATGCAAATAAATGATGCTTACCCTTGATAAAAACTGTATTATTATATTAAAATCTAAATAAGCCTTGGAAAATGATTTAGTGATGATGTATAAACTATAATGTGCTGGAATTATGGACTAAGTAACACATCCCAAAGAAGAAAAATGTCATAAAAATGCAGACATCCATGCCTATGCCCTGCTATAAAACATTGTACTAGGCTGATACTCAAAAAATGTGTCACAATAACTGAAGTGGGGCATAATACTTCAATCTAACATACAAATCCTTGTATCATGTTTTCATTTTCTCCCAATATATAAGAGCAATTTCTGTCAGAAATTATTTTTCTCGTAATTATTATTTCTTGGAGAAGTGTTCACTACAATATGGAAATCACCTTCATGTATTTGTCCAATGGGAAAGTAGGCAATCACCTGCAGAGGCCGTTTCCATGACTTTTTCCGACTCCTCCAGTATTTTACTGTCACCCCTGCCCTGTAAGTGAAATGATTTAAATGACAAGTTCACTTTTTAAAACAACAAGCCAGCAAAAACTGAAACAGACTGCATCTACACATGCTATATATCCTGGTTTACACCAGATTAGTCGTATACGTGACGTTTATATGTAGGCCCTACATATAAATCAATTATCAAGTCTTGTATTGAAATTCATTTTTTAATACTATGTGTTAAACACATTGATTGCATGTGAAGCAGTGTTTAATCAAGGGATTTCTTGTAACTCCTCAAAAATAAGTTACCTGGGAATCTGTAAGGTAATTTGGACCATGGCTGTTACATCTCTTAATAGCCTGTTCTCTTGGGGTAGATAATGAAGTAATTTGAGTAATTACTGCTAGTCAGGTTAGGCTAAGGAATTTATTCTCTACCGATGTGGTAATTGTCCTTCACATGTGTTGCCACCCATTTATGCTGTTATAGCAATGAAATAGCCATTGTGTTCTAATTTGAATCCAATATTTGTTTTAAACATGTGGAGTGGACTGAATAGGTAGATATTTTATAAACATATCACATTATTCCAAGGAAGTACCTGTTTGTTCAGTTATCTTGGGGTGATGTCTAAGAGGTTTCTCCCTGTTTTCGATCAAACACTGACTATGTCACCAAAGACCAAGCAAATAAATAACAAATAAACAAATCCACATGGCTCTTTTTTTGTACAGCCACTGTCCACTGCAAAAAATTTAGAATTTCGGTGAACTAACAAGATAAGACTATTTTCTACATTAAACTTTCTATTCTTGTGAACGGTGGTTGGCTGGAGCTCCATGTGCCCCAGTGTTATCTGACCAATCAGGAAGACGATTTCTTGTGGTATATTGTCCTGTCCTTGTCCTGTGGCGTCTTTGTCTGTTGCCATTGTCGTTGAGGGTGGTTTCCTTCGCCTTGGGCTGGCTTGTCATTATTTACTAAAATAACCTGAAGTACGGCGTAAAACCCCAATCAAACAAGTTTAATTATTCTGTTGACATTTTTTGTCACAGTAAGAATATGCTTGTTGAAACCCATAAAAAATCTTTAAAAAGCACATATTATTGCTGAAATCTTTTTTCTATGTCAACTGACAAAAGTAGCCTCTGCATCATGTTTTTTATTCCTATCATTCCAAAATCATCTTTAAATGTTATAAGCCGAGGCAAGAGTATCACTATTTTGACAATAGAAAACAGATATATATTTATTTATTTATTGGGTAACCCTGATTCACTAACTGAAGCTTGGTGTATTACCTTTCTTTATTTGTTACACGTAATAGACACATTTTAATTAGACCAGGAAATAGCCATTTTAGTTGTAAGGGGAAGTCACTCATGTCTCACTAGTCAGTTTTAATGTCTGTCAGCAAATTTAACAAAGTGACATTATTTGGTTCAATTGCTCTTATTGAATAATTAATGAACAATTGATTAAAAAGCTTATCCACAAAGTTCTGACACAGCAATTTTTCGATATTTTACCTACTTTCATTGTTTTTCCCCATCAATATGAATATGGTATATACTCTAATTATTATTTTGTGGAAATTCTGTTTCAATTAGATTAGCGTATCCCTGTTACAATTGCATTATTAAGGGTATTAGTACATATATGGCTAATGCTATGTCTGTAATTATCTGTATTCAGTTAAATTTTTTATTTTTTTATTTTGTCTTCATTTCTCCACCATTGACACTGGGGTATAAAGTTGTCATTTAAATAAAATGACCTGGAGTACATAGTTTAAAATGTACATAAAATTTATTCAAATAATTTGGGTATTTCGTATCAGCAAGCAGTTTACATCAGTCTCTAGTTAGTTCTAGTGCACTAATTAATTACTGAATAATTTATTAACCACTAAACAATCAATAAGATTCTCATTCATTTCTTCATTTAGCTGTTATCTTATCAATCTTGATTGTTGTAGTTTTTTGAATGGCTTTGTTTATTGCACAACATTGTACATGTACTTATCACTGGATTGTTTTTGGTCGCAAATACAAAGGAAATATTGACTTTTTATAACCGTTTAGTTCGCAATATATATATTATCGTAAATCGTGTTTGCATTTCTTACAGTAAGTGAATTCAATAGTGCTTCATATTAAAACCAATTAAATATTTTATCACTGTTTTAAGTATTGACTTTTGCTTTTCTAAATGTTGAAAGCAAATATAAATATTGTTTTAGATTTAATATGCTGGTAAACCATTCAAAACTTTTGTTTGTTAATTATAGTTTTTGTTTTCCGTTTCATAAAGAATTGGGGGTCTTCATGCATGGTGGAGGGGTCTAAAGCGCATGATTCTAGAGTTAACTCTTCTGGGCCACAGATCCACTCTTAGTTCGCGAGTTCAAACTCCCTCGTACTGTATGTGGGTTGGTCTGCTAGCATTTATAAACTATGGAGGAAAAGACGGTAGATTAGGGACAGAGGTACAAAAAATAAATGGACTGAAGATGGGGTACAATTTATGTTATTTGAATGATAGGTCATCTCTACCTTATATAACATATTAGTAACTTTTTCTTGTACACAATATTATTTAAAGGTTAAATTTAATTGTACAATATTTAGGGAGTTGCAAGTAATCTTGTAACTTGTAATCTCTTATGGAATCACATCTATATCTTATAATATGCAACAGCAGCTGTAGCCAAATACTATATATTAAATTTTTTCATTTATTGGTTAGCGTTGACAGATTGTTAGTCTTTACTTAATCCTTATGTTTTTTTCCTCAAAATAAATCTCATATTATAGATTAGAAAGGAACAGCTAAAGACATAATACTAGTATATAGGAGTAAAAGATCAGCGATTTTGGTGGGTTGTTATTAAGCTCAAAATCAGAACAAGTCAGGCACTGCATATTAATCCTCTTATCTTTAATCTGCATGCTAATCCCTTAATCTTCAGATTCATAATAAACGTCATATTATAAAATACTGGGGAACAGCAGGAGGCTGAAGACTAAATATAGATCCAAGTAAAATATTATTAATTTGAATTGGTGGGTAGTTTTCCTTTGGTTCACAGTAGACATGGTATTGATCTAATAATCTCTACCCTGTGGTGTGTCTGTGAAGGGTTGACTGTGGTAGGAGGGAAAGAGAGGGAAACTTGGCAGATAGAATCTCCCTCCAGGAAGGTTAGCTTTCAGTTCCTGATTCTCGGGACTGACTGACAGAGGCACTGAGGGCATTTCTGTGTTTAACAGTCAGCCAGACGGCTAGCTACAGACTGGCAGTTCTTCAGGACAAGGGTGCCACATGATTATTATGCAAGTAGTCACTAATATGTTTTTCTCAGATTACTTCAGTGTTGTGTAGTACCAGCCAGGCCTGCTAAATCGTACGGTTCGCATATCTATGTAGTTATAAACAGGTGCCAAAAGCTTATATTTTCTTTTGGTATTATAGTACCTCTGGTGTGCCTGGCAGTAATAGGCCTCTTAGATTGTCTGAAACAGCCTGTGAAGTAAACAAGATTCTTGACAAAGCCATGTGTAGGAACCTTGTATAAGTGAAAACAGAAGCCAAGGCAGCCGGTTTCTTAGCAGAATCCTTCAACTGATTGTGTCTCAGACGGAAGATTATGGTGAAAATCCTGTACTGGAGTAACAGAATCATCTTAACTCCTCCCCACTACTGTCTTGTGTTTTGGTGTGTGGGCTGAGGATAGCTAAGAGGGGCTGTAAACAGTAACCTTAGTGAGGCTCACAGTTCTTCTCTTAACAGACTAAAGAGCTGTTGTTGTTGACCTGCTGTTATCTCTCAGTGCTTCATCCCAACCATTGTGAAGGGAAAGTTTGTTGGGGTACAGGCATCTGTTGTAGAGTGTTGTCATCGTAAGCCTTCATCATATGAGCTCTGGAGCCAAGTGGTTTTATGTTAAGAAGAAGGCCAGCTAATCATGTTAGGGAGAATGCAAGCTGCTGCCCAGTGACAATTTATAGGACGGAGGAGACACTAGTTCTACACAGACATGTGCGCCAGATGGACCTAAAGCAGTCTTCATTGATTTCTTAAGTTTATGTGAGGCTGTGTTATACCCACTACCACAGTGTCAGCAGGGCAGCGCCTTGCAGTTTTCAGGCAGACCTTGGTTCGGAGCTTCCCCTAGCCGGTCTATCAGCCAGACAGTTCAATCCTTTTCACTCTAGAAATTACAAGACAGATTAACAGTTGGGTAATTAGCCTCTTATACAGATTTAGTCATTATCAGAAAAGGGTGATTCGTTACAAAATTGCAAGATTCCTATACTTATATGTGGAACTCTTCAGTATCTCCTGTGTGCTTGTAGAAGGGCCGAAGAGGGATCGACTTCTACATGCACTGACTGATGTCCAGTTAAAACCCCAGCCAACCTCACAGGGGTATTCTCTGGCAATATGCATTGATCCTAGAGGCAATCCCTTTAATATTCTAGTCTAATTGCTGTGTGGAGTCAGTACTGCTCAAAGCACAATTAACTGGGGAAATCAGTGCTTTTTCCTTGCACATATAATACAGTATAATAATTTGGCTGTAATTTTTCGTCCTGGAAACTTTAAGGAAACTCTTTTAAAATTACTGGTGCAAAATATCTGTGATGAAATTACTGCCGATTTAGCAAAAATGAGTTTTGCTTTGGATTTTCTTTGGATTTTTAAACAATTGTGACCAGGTTGCATGTGTTGTTTGTTATTTTAAGGGATTATTTTTAAAAAGTGGATTTTCACATGATAATTACACAGTTACCATTATAGATTGATGTATTTATATAACTGGGATTGAATTCACTGAGCTGGATTGACCTGGTGACTTACACTGACTCATCATACCCTTACCACAGATGCATAATTGATGATTGTGTAATGTGTTGCTATTTCACCTGGAATTATTAATTAATGAATTAGCTCTATTGGGATTAACTGAAGGCTATTGGACTTGCCAGAGGTGTGCCTCTTTTTTCATGAAGGACGAAGCTTTTCATTGAATTTAGATTATAATGAATAGTTAGCCTGGACGGCTACTGTCGACTTTATAACGAAATACGGCATCACATAAAGGAAAATTAACTCTGTGTCTTTTTCAATTTGTTTCCAATATTATTGTGTTGTGGAATCAATCTTCTGTTATGCAAACTCAGCAGTTAAGTGATGTCAATTGCTAAAGCTTTCAAACGATTCCCAGTGAAATGTATACAAAGCCTTCAGGAACTAATGCTACAGAGTAAATGAACATTCTAGTGCAACTGTTTGAATTTGATATGCTTGAATATCAAATATTCCATCTGGGTATCAACTTTACCGTGCAAGGGCTTGGATTGAAACAGGTAGATCTGTAAGGTAGACAGTGGGGTTCCTGTTTACGTTGAATTTAGAATACGTGTATGTGTTGAGCAATCCTGACAAGATACATATCTGAATGAGCAAGCTTTGCACCAGGCTTCCACTATCTGGTGTTACAACTTCCTTACAGGTCTATACGTATATGCAGTAGAATCGACATAGATTGTTACTACTGTGTAAGTTCTCTGACTAGAAATGAGGCACTAGCATGGAATGTACATTACTTTCAGTACATCGCTGTGTTATAATACAACTGTAACGAGGATTGGTTACCTAAGCTCTCCATGTAAGTATCCGTCGCTAGTTTTTATTTTATCTATTACTTCATTACACGATCCTTTTGCAGCACCAACCACTGAAATGAACATTAAAATGGTCAATATGTGCAATATCAGGACAATAGTTGTGCAGTTACTCCAGGCAAGAAATGGTTGTGATCTTTTGTACCGTTTCAAGCAGTTCACATAGGTCTAAAAGTGCGGAGTAACCTAGTGCAGGTGTTTGTCATGCCTGCTAGCCAGCTATTTGAGTAACCAAGATCCAAT
This sequence comes from Katharina tunicata, assembly GCA_032466195.1. Classification (NCBI taxonomy): domain Eukaryota; kingdom Metazoa; phylum Mollusca; class Polyplacophora; order Chitonida; family Mopaliidae; genus Katharina; species Katharina tunicata. Next base: position 14,748 of record JAVFBZ010137450.1, read on the forward strand.
CTAAGACAGGCTCTGTTACCAAGCTCTAATCTTAATCATGCACGCTAAGCAAAATCCAATGTAAAACATGTCTAGTAACCAATTTCCAATGTAAAACGTTCCTAGTGACAAAGTTCCAATGTAAAACATGCCTAATATCCAAGTTCCAATATAAAACATGCCTAGTACCCAAGTTCCAATATAAAACATGCCTAGTAACCAAATTTCAATATAAAATATTCCTAGTACCCAAGTTCCAATGTAAGAAATTTATAGTAACCAAGTTGTAATGTAAAACATTCCTAGTAACCAAGTTTTAATGTAAAACATTCCTAGTACCCAAGTTTCAATGTAAAACATTCCTAGTAACCAAGTTTTAATGTAAAACATTCCTAGTAACCAAGTTCCAATGTAAAACATTCCTAGTAACCAAGTTTTAATGTAAAACATTCCTAGTACCCAAGTTTTAATGTAAAACATCCCCAGTAACCAAGTTTTAATGTAAAACATTCCTAGTAACCAAGTTTTAATGTAAAACATTCCTAGTACCCAAGTTTCAATGTAAAAC
>JAVFBZ010137450.1:15394-31900 GCA_032466195.1 Katharina tunicata
AAGTTTTAATGTAAAACATTCCTAGTAACCAAGTTTTAATGTAAAACATTCCTAGTACCCAAGTTTCAATGTAAAACATTCTTAGTAACCAAGTTCCGATGTAAAACATACCTAGTAACCAAGTTTCAATGCAAAACATTCCTAGTACCCAAGTTCCAATGTAAGACATTTTATAGTAACCAAGTTTCAATGTAAAACATTCCTAGTAACCAAGTTGCAATGTAAAGCATTCTTAGTAACCAAGTTTCAATGTAAAACATTCCTAGTACCCAAGTTCCAATGTATTTTTTTTTCTAGTAACCAAGTTTCAATGTAAAACATTCCCAGTAACCAAGTTTCAATGTAAAACATTCTTAGTAACCAAGTTCCAATGTAATTTTTTTTCTAGTAACCAAGTTTTAATGTAAAACATTCCCAGTAACCAAGTTTCAATGTAAAACATTCTTAGTAACCAAGTTTCAATGTAAAACATCCCTAGTAACCAAGTTTCAATGTAAAACACTCTTAGTACCCAAGTTCCTATCTTAGCCATGTCTGGTAACCAAGCCCCAATCCATTCAATCAAGATCCAATCTTAAACAAGACTGATAACCATGCTTCTGTCTGAGACATGCCCAGTTACCATGCTCTTACTGAAAGAACCATCTCGATCAGGACTCTGTTAAGACTAGCTCCCCTGCACTAACATATTCCCAAACTTCAATGGTGGAAATTTGGGTGTTTTTTAGTTTAGACACCGGTGCTGTACATGAGTTTCTATTTAAGACATGCATGTTAGCCTATGTGTAGCCTAAAGTCATGATTTGCCCAGCAATCTTGTTCTAATATTTCACCTGCCTGATGCCTATTTTTTGATGTCAAGAAATGCCTGGTAATTAAAGAAGCTGCACATACTGATTTCCCTTGTAGCGGATTTCAAGCTCTCCTGGGACTTCATGTTTTATGTTTCAACTTAAGGTGTATCTATATTAAATTACATGTCTTCAATTCTTGGAAACACTTATTTGATAAACCCTCTAATGTATAGATGCACATATATGCCACCCATTCAATTTTATCTTGATCAAGTCTATGGCTCAGGTTCTGGCAACTCAATGAATTTTTAATAAACCTTTTATGTCGTTCTGTCACATTAACGTTTTGAGCACAGATATGAACAGTTATATTTCACTGCTGCAAACGTAGAATATTAATGTCAAACTGCGAGCAATACTACATGCAAGATCATTTATGAGATGTAACACGTAACTTGTTACCAGTCTGTCAGAAAAAAAAGAGTGAAATAATGTCCATCTGAGTTTAATTGGCATTGCGCAGATTTCTGAATGTGATGCTAGTTCTGAAATAAACTAATGCTTTAAATAACAAGTACAACGTTTCGAATTCCGTTAAGTAATGGCATTATAATGCCGAACTTTAATAAGCGATATGTGTTTCCCCCCCATTGGTGTTTATCAGTCTTTTTATATATGAGGTTTGTAAAGGTTTTGAAAATTTCTCTCTCACTAATTTTTTTAAGAGCTGAATAACTCATAATAGCTTGAGGACCAAGTTTCAGGTAGTACAGCAACCAGTTCTCAAGCCATGTTTGAGCAATTTGTAGATGAAGGGGAATAACCATGACCATGGGCTCTCCCAAACCAGATCGATGCCCAGATTTGTGTCAGTCTTACATAAGTCTACATCTTTAATTGTAATTACAGACATTGTTAGCCTTACACGGACTGTATGTGTAACTAACAATTCGTTACCGGCATTTAAAATTCATGATTAATGATGTCACGTCTGCCCATAATTGGGTCATAAGCTACTAGCTGTAGAGATGCATCTAAACGATGCTATTTTTGTGAGTGTATTGATTTTAGAGGTAGTGTACTTAGGTAGCAAAAGCCCAATCAGCAAACTGCCCATTTAGGTCATGTGACTAGACTTAAGAGGCGTCGTGATCTTTTACAGCCGTAATACCTTATTAGATTCCAGCGTGCTTGTTAACACATGCTTGGAGGCTGGCCTTGAGTGTTGATTCTTCATTGAGCTGTTCGGCTTAGTAAATTAAAGGTGTGAGGGTTGTTATCATAACACAAATTGATTTACTGACTGATAGGCCCTCAATAGCAGTCACTGAATTACCACCGCTGCCACCAAGAGTTACGACATGTTAGGGAGCCCAGACCACAGAGCACAAGATCTGGGGGTACTAGCCAACAACTAATGTCATTCAACAGTACCAATATAATTAAAATGCATGTAAATAAGCTACTAGAATTCATTTGAAATTTAATATTCAGTAACCTACGGTGTACCTGGTTTGAAATAAGACAAGTTAACTTTATGAAGAAAAATTTGATAGCTATGTTTACAGTCGTCAAAACAAGAACCAAGTGAGTGGCACAAACCCTCAATTGTAGAGAGCTACATGTAGGTGGCAATGGGCTTTATACCACGGTACAAGTAATAAGCTAAATTTACTTTATATGTTATTTGAAATTTGAAAACCATACTGTGTACTTAATAATTATGTTGAAAGAATTTGACATCTTCATTGTTAAGACATCTTCATTAGATGTGACTAACAATTGAGGCTTTCTATTTCTGCACCCTATGTATTCTTGTATCAGTGTAAATGGTTAGGAATGTTAGGAGGGCTATTCTTAGATAGTGGCCACTCCTTATCTGTCAAAACCTATCATGACCAGAGGGCATTGAGAGATGTGTAAATTTGTACACATGGGTGGCAGGTTTATTTTCATAATGTCACTGGTGGAGATGGTATAGAGATTACATATGATGGACAGCTCTGGTTCCCTTTTTCTTAGAATAACCACTTTTCATTTCACTTGCGCTTTGCAGAAATATAAGCTGTGGTTTCTTTGGCCCAAGCTCTAAGCTAGTGGAAACAATTGAGCACTGCAAGGCTGCAAGTCCTATTTTCCAAGAGCATCAAATAACATTTTTTGCCCATTTTTCCCAATATCAATTTTCAATTCTTTCTCTATTTCCTCCTGTTTTACGGTAGAGTTGTTTTGTTTAAAGTTTTTGCACATATATGCAACCTGCACCAAGAAGTCGCATCATGTTCTTAGCTAGGTTATTGATTCATGGTGTAAACTATATAGTTGAGAACAACAAGTGTCCTTAAAAACAAACAAAAACAATTGAATCTCTTATGCTACAGTATATTTTCACCCTATGACAAAGAATTTAAAATATTACTGTTAGAATGCAGTTGTATAGACCAAATTTGTATGATGTAGTATGTAACCCAACATGATTTTGCAAGTCAGATTTAGTGCCTCCAGAAATCAGGTTATAAATTTCAATTGTGAAAATATATACAAGCTAATTTATTTGCAGTTGTTTGGTGTTTTATCGCTGTGTATTTCTTTGTTTTTGTTTACATGGTATCCTTAGAAACGCGTTGAATCCAGGTAGTATTTGGTTGTTCATGCATGCATAAACACACATTTTATTCATTTATTTTATGGGGAAAGCTTTTAAGCTTCTGAAGAATGCACTGAAATATATATGTGCAACTCTGGACTAGCACTTACAAAGATTTCATAAAATAAATTTGATAAAACTTCCTTCAGTATGACATTGCACATTAGCCACATTACAATCAAGATGTTATCCAAGCTTTAACTTTCAACTCTTCAATCTTAGCTCATAGCACTTCCATTAAAAGTTTTGGGAGTGCCAAAAACAAGAAAAAATCTACTTGCACTATCAATAATTACAAATCAGAGTTAAGTAATCTACTTGTAAAAAAATAATGTCTGGCTGTATGATTTAAAGTAGTGCATTTACCTTTGCCATTATGAAATTGCAAAGATAAATTGTTTTTGTGTGTAAATAATTTGAGACAATCATAAAAGCTTTCACTACACTGTAATCAATTCCTTCCTGCAATTCCCATAATTGCAGTCAAAAATCCAAGATACAGGTTAAAGGCTGGCTTTTATAATGTTTTTATATTTGTTTGACCATTACTCAGGCCATGAGTTGGACCAAGAACATATGGAAAAAGTAACCAATCAAAAGGACTCCTGTGCTGTACGTTATTTATGATTTTGAGAAAAGCAGCCATTATAAAAATCTTAACCTAAATAGCTATTCCTTTGTATAAAAATAATCTCTTTCCTATTTGACAAAGTACAAAACACCCTTTTTCAAATCCCTGTTATTTTCTGTTCGAAATGTCAGCAACCATGATTCACGAACATAAAAAAATGCCACTTAACCTATAAATTGAATGGCTGTTTCTTTTTACCTCGAAAACTGTGAACTGCGAGATTTGGAAGACTTTCAATCTCTGACGTATAAAGTGTGCGGTTACCTAGCCAAATAGAATATGTAACCAATACTAACTCATAACTTTATAATTAATGCTACATGTAAGTGTAAAATTATATATATGAATTAATTATTAAAGAAATGTGTTCTGTAGGTTTACATGTAGTACATCTTTGAACTCAAACTATGCACTACTTCTACCATTAATGCTAAAAAGCAGTTTACATGTAACTGCCAGTTAAATATATATAAGAAAATGGCAGATAATGTATGTATAAAAAACCAGTAAGTTATTTGCGTGTTATTCAACTGCATGTCATCATAATCAATATTGTCTGTACTTTAGCTCCAAAAATTCTTTGAGACTTTCCTGCTCAAAATAATGCTGCAATTTCATTGTAAAGACTTGCAAAAAACATCACCAAGTATTTACATGAACAATGTACATACAGAAACACAAAAGATAAATAATGTTCTGTAATTGTCTGTTCTGGGATTTTATTAAATTCCTGAAATTCAAACTTAAAACAATCATTTACTCTGTTGGGAGATGCTGCATACATGTTTTGTGCAAAACATTTCCGTATAAGTACATTTTCTAGCAATCCGTGTCTTCCTGTTTAGACATCCTGGCAGTTATCACTGTCAATTACCTGCTCCCAAATGTACAGTATATGAGGGACGTTTACCTATAACTATGTAGAATCACAGTTTTGTGTTTCTTTGGCAGGGTTTCCAATTTGATTGTTTACATAAGGAGGCTATTTAGCCTTAAATGGCCAATGTTAAGGAATTAATAATGTTAAATATCCTTGGGTACAATATTTAAAAAAAAAGCATACAAAACCACTGCATATTAAAAATTCACCACAAATTCCCAAATGTAAACCACTTTACAATAAAGCTACAACGTACAGTTGGGAACATCCTTTAAATTGTTTACAATCTATCTTACCTATATTTCAAATGAATGACAACTGGAACATTATCATTTGAGTGTAATATACATGTATGTAACGTTCAGGGTTGTTACAAGGTTGCTCTTTAACTCTGCACTAATATTTCATTGCTGGAAAGATCTTTCTGTGCTGTGGGCTAGGTGGCATCAGGAAGTCTATTTCTTCATGTTTTACGCCCTTTGCTCAATGTCCTGGGTTGTCTTTGTTGTGAGTTTGGTTGCTTTCACTTCCCTTATATAAGTCAAATAGCATTACGTTGGTGTTAAACCTCAATCAAACATATTTGCTGTCATATAAACTGGACTGGAAATTTGAAAGATAAAATAAATGACAGGTTTATGATTTAAAATAGTCAACTAAAAAGTCCAAAAAAAGAAAGAAAAGGAAAACATATTAAAATAGTCAAAATATAAACCTGTGTTTGTCCTCAAATTTAGCAAAAAATCCCACCATGCATCTTCTAGGCTTACAAATTCAGAATTATAGGATTAAATTTTGTACACTTTCTCGAAAGGGCAGTAATACATGTATTTCAGGTTAACCTGTATTGCTGTAAAAAATGGCCCTTTAAGGAAAACTATGTTATGGACGTAGATGTGTTAATTGTTGTGTTGTTGTTTATCTTGGTAATGTGCTATAGATAATCATTGAGGTTTTTTCTCTGGAGATTCCAAACACCCAATAAACCTACATACATATACAGAAGTAATTATCTCTGTGGTTCAAGGTGACTCTTAATATCCTAATTGTTTGAATAAAACATTGCCTTCAAGTATTCTCAAGAAGATCCTTTACTGAGTATTTTGTATGCTGTCAGTAGGTATAGACATGTAGGTGAGTAGGTAATTATCAGTTAACATAATGGCAATGTATTTCTGAAGATAAACCTCACTGGACTGAGTGGACTCACACAAACACAAATCATCTTACATTGTAGCCCTTGAAGACTACCGATAGCAAACCAAGTACAACTGTGAAGACCAGAGTTTACAGATCACATACTAATAATAACGTCAGTCTGTTTTTGTGCCCCTGGGTGCCTTTTGTTTCCCTAATGCCCTGTAATTCTTTAACATATTTTAATTCATTGAATTTACCTTCTATCATCATATGATAGCTCTGGTGATTGTTACAACACATCTGTGTGGTACAGATTTCCATATGTTGGCACATTCCTAACTGAGCATAGTACACACTCTAATAGTTCTACTAACTTATACTGTACACTGATTTTGTACATACATCATATATCATGACTTATTGCTATAAACTAGTTAAGAGAAAAGGAATTTTCTTGTTTGGGGATCTGGACAAAAAGGTTTAATGCAATGGCTTGTTAGTGTCCCTGGAAAAGGGTCATCAATATGCATTTAGGAGACTGATTATCTCTTATCACAAGAAAGCACCACCCTCTAATTAGTGAAATAAACATTGCTGCTTTATATACCAGGCAAAGTGATAGATATATATGGCTTCGTCCAATGATGCATCGTTTAATTGTGCATATTACAAAACCTTTGATTGAGTTTCCTATGCTGAAATAGCCCATGTCAGTCGTGCCGTGCTTTTTATTTACCAAACTTACCTTTAACCATGTACGTATCTTACACCCATGTCTTATGTTAGGTCATTATATATATTGCTCACAGTGATAATTACAAGTTATGGAGAAATGATAAATTCCAAATATTTATTCAAACTTTTAGCAGATTTATAGAAAGCATACATCAATGGCTGGAAAGCTATATTTATCCGCCCTAGAGGGTTGCCTTAGTGCCACCTGGGACCTGGGTGTATGGGAAGGGGCCTCATTAGCCACCACTGGCTCATGGCCAACTGCCCCTTTACACATTATTCATCCCTGTCATTGCAATTCTACTACAAAAACAGAGAGTATGAAGCTAGGTTGTACTATTCCAGTAGTCATAATAAATATATATGTACAATAAATACATAACTCTTCAGCTCAAAGTTTAACCTAATTTTGAACAAAACTGAAGTAAAATGGGACTGAATATCGACAGGAGTAACATATGAACAAAATAAGCTTAACAGTGAGGAATTCAAAATGCTCAGAGCCGAGTCAGAGGTTTACCATAGTCTACTGTGTATAGAGCAAACTGTCAAAATTGTTTATCTAGGTCACTAGCAGCTAATTTCATATCTTTAATGTAATTATAATAATATACAATTCATTACCTGACTCTGAGGGCCATGGGTTTGATTCCAACAAAAATAAATGAACTAGAATCTGTTCAGTATCAGAGGGGGGTATCCCAAAAATGAAAATACTGTTTTATTATTTGGGTCATTTTCTAGATGAAGCAAAAAATATTCACTATAGAGATTAAACTGTCTGAAGAAAAAAAAAAACACTTAAGTAGTGGGATTGATTATAAACAGATTTCGAGTTTTAAAAAGTAGAAAATTAACACAAGAAATGGCATTACTGTTACAATTAATGTATCTTTTCCCCCAATACTTTTACACGGCATCTTCCCCAAAACAGTAATAACCATCTTCCCACTTCTCACCTTCTCAGTTCTCATCACCCATCGCACTATAATTACCAATGTTCCCCTCCCTTAAACTGTAGATTAAACCAAGTACAATATATATATACCGTATCTATAGAGAGACAGACTATGTGTACTTCATATTGTTGTCAAAGTCAATATTTGTTTAATAGAATATCTGTATTCTGATTATATCAGCTCTCTGTTGGCTATAGTGCCCTTGATATCGAAGAGATCTATACTCTGTCTTACCTGTTACAGTTATTAATAATCTCCATCAGATCATCTTTGTGTGTTAGGAGTTATAACAACTGTACAATGTGGATATATCATACAGATAAACTTGGGTAATTTTCTGATCTTATATGCTGTAAATGTAATAATTAAGAAATAAACTGACAGATTATCTTCATACTTACTTCTCATGTAGCTTTCTCTAGCTCAGATCATGATTTAAGGATGAGATTACTGTCCTGTCTGTCCACTTAATGTCAGCCAGTGACTAAAGTAACCAGATTTCTAAAATGAAAACCATGGACATTTCTTATCTGTGGGTTGTATATCATCAACTTGAACACTATTGTTATCTTTCAAGTAAAAATAATAAAAAAAATGGACTTATAATATCTTTAATGCCTTTATGTTCTGTTTTTTTGCATGCTAAACGTATCAGTACAGTAGCAAACTGTGATAAACTGATGGTTCAAGTCTGCTGCTACATGTATTGTACATACTTTTGTTATGACATGGTTGAAGCTGACCATCGATTTCCCACTGGTTAAACAGGAGACACCATGCTGTAATCAGTAATATATATTTCTTTTGAGGCATCTCTGAATGTTCCAAGTTTGCAACATTTAACAGTAAGTTCTGAAGTGACTCAAGAGTTCTGAAGTTTTAGGGTGTTGATAAAACATAAAACCGAAAACAGACTGCAGTTTTCGTGCTCTGCAGTCTGTTTTCAGTTTTCGTTTTATCAACGCCCGTAGTTTTAACCACACACAAATAAAAAGTGTCCACCTCTGGGGAGAAAATAAATGAGTACAGATACAGCCATGGGACAGGACAGTGAGGACACTAAAATTGGGGACTCTCTCGTGGAAAATGGTGACTTCTGGTAACCCTACCATAGACCCACCAAAAACTCAATTAAAAGTGGAAGGAAGTGTACCTGATAATGACTGAATGAGCCCAGGGCAGACATGCTTCCTGTATTAGGTTGGGAAGCACTTATTAATACTGGTAGGTTGGCCATTTAGGGATAGTTTTTATCTTTGGAAATCAGAACACTTGTAATGTAAACCTTCATTCTTTGCTTTAAATACCATAGTTATGAGAAAGAAACAATATACTAAAGTTCACAGCTGCTTAATAACACAATAAATCAGTAACAGTGGATTAAAGATCAGGAGATGTTTAATTAACATTGGCTAATCCAGGGTTAAATTTAATACCAGTTTTTAAGGATGAGCAATCAGGTAAGCCCAGGTGTGACAATATGTGGTTCACCTGTATGATTATTTAGCTAGAAAGTTTGCTTCGTGATTATCACAATAATCACTAATTATCAGAAAATGACTTAAAAAGTTTGTGTGATTAGGGTATTTATTCCATATTCACCGAGTTTAGAAAGTTTTTTGAAAAAATCAACTGATTAGAGTATTAATTCTAATATTCATTATGCCAACTATTAAGGTGCAGGCATTAGTTAAACAGAAGGCTAGTAAGTCTTCATCCCTTTAATGGGTGTGAATTATGGCTTCCTTCCAGACTCCATTCATAAGGTTTCTACCATTAAACCAGTTTAGACGTGTGATCACTAGAAAGGGACATCCTTTTAACTCGTTAAAGTTGTTGCTTGTTGTGTTTGTTTTGTACTTCTGTGCACCAGAATTTAAATAAAGTGTTGCTGCTGTTTTTGTTAATGTTTGGATTGATTAAAATAAGGGGAAATTCTGAAAACATTTCTTAATTGTCATTTTTTTTCGATTAAAATATTAATTAGGCCTCTCTACATCATAATCTATAGATGAACATGTGCAAGGAATCAAACTCACCGCCACAGCATTATGCTCCAGACAACATTGTTACTGTAATGACTATTGAGTATTTATAGGTATTTCTAGCGCTATTGTTTAAGTATGCTGTCATACTTAACAGTAACACTGGAGGAACATTATCTTTCCAACAGCAAAAACACTTAAGTGACTTCACATTTCTGATTGATTGATTGATTGATTTGTGTTCAATGACGTGCTTAAGGCTATGACTGTAGTTTTTTCTAAGAGATAGCAGTGACCAACACAACCAAACCATGTAAAGTCTCCTCAGTGTCAGCTCTGTGAAAGATAATGTCATACAGTGCTAATAAAGTATGACAGGATGATTATAAGCTCAAAACTTACTACCCTTAGTCAAAGGTCCAATGGCAAGTCAGTCATCATTGAAGTAAACTGGCCTTAAGTGTGGCACTTAACACTAATCAGTAAAAAGATAATTTAAAATTGTTTATAATAATGAATAAACACTATTGACACTCTAAATACACTATCTTTCCTGCCATTGTTGTGTATGGATGATTCCAGACAAATTGCGATGTGATTTGTTATAGACATAATAAGTAGATGGAATTACAAATTACGGGAACGGAGGTAATACGCTCTCAAGATATTGAAAAAAGATGCATGTTTTAATTGTGCCTGATTGTGTCTGGGAATATTAAATGGTGAACGGTTTTTATTTCCATGATGTTATCCTTGAGCGTGACAGAACAATTTTGCTGACAACTATTGTAAGAACCTTTTATCAAGATAAAATAGAGAGATTAAATTCTGTGAATTTCAATGAATGCAAAAAGTGAAAGAGGTTTTATGTTTGTAAGATTGAAGGCTGTTTTTCATGTGGATAAAAGTTTATCTGAATCAAATCTACAAGATTAAGTTGATGGGATTACATGATTTCCTCAGATAATTTGGTGTAAGATGTACTACCTAATTGGGAATTACGTGTACGTGTAGAACATCAACGACATTACTTAACTTCCAAGGATGGATTGGAAAACTGGTAAAGCAAAGTTGTGGATAGTTTGTTCTTTAATTAGGTTTTCTTATCTACAGAGAAATGAGAAAGGGATTGAGGGCCAACTCCTGAGATTTGAATGAATGAAATGAATCATAGAAAATCAAAAGACATTTGAAAGGAAAAAAAGTTATGACTATTATTAAGTGTTTAATAATTTGAATTGTGCCAAGCAATACCGATATTTGTTTTAAGTACTAGGATATTTTTTTTCTGGAGACTTTCTGCAACTTTGAAATACTGAATATGTACTAAATATTATTAACTCTGAATTTATTTGGAGGTTTATGGTAAACCCCAGTTGCTACGTCTGTCAGCAACACTTAATATGGAGCCATGTTTATCCTGTAGAAACTGGATGTCTGGCTTCAGTCAAGTACATTTTAATATCATTTTATTTTATCTGGTTTTTTATCCACATGTCAGAATGTTTTCTGATCGTCTTTCAACTTCCTGGGTAAATATAAAAGGGACTGTGTTTGAAACCACCAAAGTCCTTTCACAGTGCTGTAATGTTAGTTTAACGACTCTGACTCAACCATAGATAAGGATTTCATTTGGTAAAGTAAGTAGGCTAGAGTTAATGATAAGAAGTTATTTTAAGATTATCACATGTCAGCAGTTTTGCCTTAAAATTAAAAGTTACTTATATTTAGAAAGGCAAACAACAAATAGTTTAGTCAAGAAGGCATACTTTGTGACAAGTGGCTATTTAAAGATTAGATGACTGTTGATCGTTTAATTTCGAATTATAAGTAAATATTAGTATGTGGGATCAAATAAATGGTGTGCGGTTATTTAAAGATTACTTGACTCTTGTCAGTTGAGTTAAAATATCAGCTGTATATATATGTTCATGTCATGCTGACTTTCTGAGTGAATAGCTACATTTGTTGAAGCGTTAAACATCAACGCATTAAGAAGTGGCACTTGGAGGCTATGCTGTGGAATCAGATCAAATTATCACTCAGGGATATTGGCAGTAGGCTGAAAGTGGTATGAGAATCCATACCGTAACGTTGTTCCTAATTAAATTTGAAATGTGTTGTTACCCAACTCTCAGATAATAGTTCAATCTTTGTCTGAAGACCTGTTACCACTAAATAAATTCTGCAAAATATACATCAAGAATTTTTCCTCCTGTAGGGTGAAAAGTGATGGCTGGTTTTGAAAATTAAAGAACTTTTTATAATTTGTTTCGCATAATTGAAGACTCGAAAACAATCTCTGGCTTACCCTGGCTTTGACTGCTGGTGAAGTGGTACTAGACAATAAAAGTTGTGGGTTCTATTTAGTTCGTTATGGATCTCTAGCCTTAACATTTTTGGTACACGGTACATGATGGTAGTATCTGTTTCCAGGGAATGTACAATGTAGTCTCAACATATAAATATACAACTTGGGATCAATTTACATGATACCCAAATTCTTCAACCTTTTCACACCCTGATAATTTTTCAACAATAAGACTTTTAGTCAGTCTAACTTGTTAAATCTCGGGCACAAAGGCTAATAAGTTATACAGTAGGCTATAATAATAAATTAATTATTTATAATTGAATTATGCCCTTTCCCAAATTTGCTTGTGGTCTAATTTCATGTTACCTATTCGACTAAACACACTCAGAGGGGGCGAAATGGTTGAAGAATTAGGGTTATGTTTTTGTGCTGACTTTGTAATCTCTTAAAGCTGGTTGACACGAGTTTTCTGGGCCCTTGTGCTCTCAGCTAACAGGTAACAGGAAGCTGGTTTGTTGTGATGTAACATTTTTTTGCACATTTTCCTTTCCTCTGTTGCCATTGTTCGTTGCCATCAATTATGGGCGGATTCTTCCACCTATTGCTGCAGGCATTGTCATGAAAGTAAAATTAGTGAAGTACAGACTAAAACAGAATCAAACAAATGATATTCAATCTACAATGTATTTGGAATAAAATAGGAACAACTCTTTACAATTACCGTAAATGCTCAACAAATTCGACCCCCTTTACCACTTAACAAACTACATGTTATGCAAAGACTTAGAATTGGATAAAATACAATCTTGAAATTTTTATGCAGTTGAGACTTAAAGCTACCGGAAAGTTTTAGTTACAAATTCTCATTAATAAGTTCAATAAATTATTTTAAACTTATTTCCTTAAGGTCGAATTTGTGGAGGATTTACATGTAGGGTAGTTTTCATTTAAATCTAAAACTATTTTAATTCAATCCTTACATATTTTTTATGTCTTAATTTTAAACTAAATTTATTTTGTATTTAGCTATTTTGACAACTGACATTTATTTTCTTTTGATGTAATTTCTCCTTAATTTATAATACTTGGGCCATATCAAATCAGGCATTACCCATTAATCAACTGTTTATGCCTGTAATTATTTTGACAGCTCAAAATTGTAAACTGTAGCATATTTCTTTCAATTTTCTCATTAAGTACCTCTGTTTTGTTTCTGGCTAAGTCATAACATTGATGATAATAAAGAGTTGTGTGTTTGGAATGGTTTGGTTATGGCTAAGGTCTGAACATAGAAGACTGTAAATCAACCTGACAGGCCATGTAGCTGTGATATATGTGATAGCAGAACACCACTGGACAGTGTCTGTCAGTACTGCCCGCTTATTTACCTAAAATTTACCCAAAAAACTTATTTGATCAGAAAATTCTGAAGGGAACAACAAGACTTGTAATGCACTGAATACTTTGATAGATTTGTGGATTGAAGGATATAAAAGTAATCTATCACATTAATTTGTTGTGGTTTTTTGTTTTGTTGGTACAGCTGTAACAGGTTTTGACTAATCACATGTACCAATAGATGATTCTTTAATTTTTATATAGTTTATTTGACTATAAAATTTAGGTTCTGTTAACCTAAATAATGTCTTGAACTTATTTGAGGGTAGATTAGACAAAGTATGGCCGTTCACAAATATGTTACACAGTAAATGGTGTAGAGAACCAGAACAGTCAATTATCTTAATTAAGTTAAATCAGCACCAATGATGAATGACATGGATCTAAAAACCCTTACAGATAAAAAAAAACAACAACTGAAGAATGTAAGAGATAAGTAGATAGTAAATCATACATCATTTATTTGTTCTAGTTTCCGTTTCTTCGTTGAGAATCACATTGTGACAAACTTCAGATAGGTTAGGTGTTTTTGATATCAGTTATCTTTTTTTATGGAAAATCAAATAAAAGTCTTGGGCATTATTTTTTATTTATTTTTACATATATTAATTTGTTGAAACTAACATTGCACTCTACATTGAGACTGATAAACTTTGCCATCAATAGGCCTATTGGAGTTGCGCTGTTACCATTTGCCTTTTTAATCAGGTAACCCTAAAAAGTGACAAGCATCAAAATATCTAAGGATAAAGACTTCTAATTTATTATCAGTGTAATACCTAAGCTTATAATGTGCAAAAGAAATGAAACAATGTATCTGGTGGTTTGTTCAATTTCTTCATGGTAGTTTTAACATTTCAGTGGTAATTCTCAGCTCCGTGTAGATCACATGACAGGTGTGCATGTGATCCCTTCATTTCCCTACCTTATCTACTCTCATTTATCACTGCAGGTTAAAAGATACCACAGGTGTTAAATGTATTATTGTCTAACTCAGTACAAGTGTGAGGATTGTTCCAATGATTTATCTGTCATTATCACAGTATTAACAAAGGGCCGTCACCAGCATTGAGTGATGAGGGGTTCGATTGACAAGGTCAATCCAGGAAATGTCTACCCAGAAGTTCTGGGATCCTAGATCGCCTGAGATATTCATTCTGAGCACTTGTCAGACAAATAAAACTTGTTCGTTTTGTCAGCCGATTTACTAGATCTGGAGTAATTGTATGGTTAAAAAAAACATTATTGGTTTATGCTGTACGCTCTTACTAAGCTGCGCATATATTGGACAGCTTTGGTTTCTTTGGGGACGTAAACACTGCTCTGGGTACAATTGTGATATGTAGCCATGTCAATTGCACATAAAAATAATTAAATTTGAATTACATCATAACTTATGTTGAATACATACTTGACAGTTCAAGTTAATCAGAATTTTAAACAAACACTCCGGTAGTACAAATTGGAATTTTACTAAGTTACCCAAACTCATAGTTATTTGCAGCCCTCTTCTCTATATAAGGAATCAATGAATGTTTTATATCAAAGTATGATGTCAATGATGATGTTTATACATGTATATTCAATTCATTAAGGTTGTTAACAGGCTCATTTTATAAGTCTTGCTGTACCAATACCGTGTCTAAAAAATTATCTGGAAAGCTAAGGGGATTCATTCGAAACCCCTTAACCCAATCTTGGTGATTGGACTGCTTTCTTCCAGGTTTCCTAATAGTCTTTACCTGGTGGATATTTTTACCTTTGTATGCAGGCAAACCTTACCTGTCTGAGAGTGTGTTGAAATCATGGAGTGACAATGCAGTGTCTTGAGTACAACCTTAAAGAACATGCAAGCAAACCATAATCTTTGTCTTTGAAACCAAGTGTTCTTAAGAGTCACAATTCCGGTGGATCCTGGGAATCGCGTTTTGCCTTTTTGTTTGCAGGGGATGACAATGAGTCAGTGAAAGTATTAACGTTAAGGCCTTGGTGTTATTTTGTTAAATACAAGTTTGCATGATATCAAATTGACAAGTAAGAACTAAAAAAATTTCATGGTTTGTTGTTAAAGAATTGGTGGAGGGAATTTATGTTTTGTTTTGTAAAACTTCTTTGCAATGTATCAGCATATATGTCTTTTAATGATTTTAGCAACTTTGTCCCTGTAGATACCATATTATTAAGGGAATATCAATGTGTCTACATACCCTGCCCCAAACTCTGAAACATGTTGTGATATTTAACATGGGTAAATTTCCAGCCTTTGCATTTCCAGATTTATTCCACATTAAAAGTATCTATTTTGTTTGATGTTGAAGTGGTCTATAGGACTGGATGACTGATCAAAGGCTATATGGGTACAAGCAAATATAAACCCCTTTTAAAATACCCTGCTGTGATAATCCCAGCTTAAAACATACGGTTTAGCCATCAAAATCTAAGCCCTAAGGGTCTGATTATGATGTGGCTCTATTTTTTATTTGGTAAATGGGTGTCAATGAAAGGGAGAGTTCTGCTTTATACTTTCCCATACATATGTTCCTGTTGTCAAAATCACTGCCCAAGGAAATTGGGGAAATTGTATTCCTGATGAAAAAATGTGTTTAGCATATGCTACTTAAACCATAAAAAAACTTAAAAATGAATGACCACTATTAACACAAACTTTTCTGTTGTCTTTGTTTGAAGAGAATTACCTTTGAGACATGAAGTTCAATTATATAGGCAAAATGCAGACAATGTTCAAAGGTTACGCACAGATCTTTAAATTTTCATTACTGGATAGATGGTTTGTTGTCTATCAGTTAAATTAAACAAACTTATAGGCTTCTGTTTTATCACATATATGTAGTTAGTTGGTTTGTTGTCTATCAGTTAAATTAAACAAACTTATAGGCTTCTGTTTTATCACATATATGTAGTTAGTTGAGGAAATTTCTGAGTAGAAAGGGGAGAGCAAGGGATAATTTCTGAGTAGTAAGGGGAGAGCAAGGGATAATTTCTGAGTAGTAAGGGGAGAGCAA
>JAVFBZ010137451.1:4318-16643 GCA_032466195.1 Katharina tunicata
CCCCACACGTTCCCATGACACATCTCACATATCTCTTGTGTGATATCCCCACACGTTCCCATGGCACACCTTAATAATCTTCTGTGTGATATTCCCACACGTTCCCATGGCACATCTCACATATCGCCTGTGGGATATGCCTCACGTTTACAGTTTATCTTATTCTATCATCCCCTCATTAACGACGGCACCAATGACTGTGTGTGACAGCTGTGCCGGGTATCACTAAACTTACAGCTCTTATTTCTTTTTTTATTGTCACCTTTCATTATACCAATTAAACAATTAATAGTCAATGGCAATAACTTTATGTCTAAATATTTCGAATGTCTCGAAAGTATTTCAAAGTAGCATATTCATTTTAGGATAAACCTCGGCACGTTTCATGGCCTGTCATCACAAGACATAAGCCATCAGCTTCGGTGTACAAGAACTTAGATAAACAAGGAAGCCATACAATGAAATTAAAAATTAAAAATAGTCCAAGGTCTCGTTGATTTTGATCATTTAATAAATGAGCATAAAGGCGAGTCAATGCAAAACTAAGAAGAGTTTATTGAGTGACGTCGTGAAGAGAAGAATGAAAGTGATTAATAAAGATCAGGATTATACGGATTGAGTTTGAGTACGGAAGCGAGTCGAAGTGATTGATACAGATTAAGATTATATGGATTGAGATTGAGTACAGAAGCGAGTCAAAGTAATTAATAAAGATTAAGATTATATGGATTGAGCTTGAGTACAGAAGCGAGTGAAAGTGATTAATAAAGATTAAGATTATATAGATTGAGCTTGAGTACAGAAGCGAGTCAAAGTGATTAATAAAGATTAGGATTAAATGGATTGAGCTTGAGTACAGAAGCGAGTCAAAGTGATTAATAAAGATTAGGATTATATGGATTGAGCTTGTGTACGGAAGCTAGTCAAATTGCTTAATAAAGATTTTGATTATACGGATTGAGTTTGACTACAGAAGCGAGTCAAAGTGATTAATAAAGATTAAGATTATATGGATTGAGCTTGAGTACGGAAGCTAGTCAAAGTGCTTAATAAAGATTAAGATTATACGGATTGAGTTTAACTACGGAAGCGAGTCAAAGTGATTAATAAAGATTAGGATTATATAGATTGAGATTGAGTACAGAAGCGAGTCAAAGTGATTAATAAAGATTAAGATTATATGGATTGAGATTGAGTACAGAAGCGAGTTAAAGTGATTAATAAAGATTAAGATTAAATGGATTGAGATTGAGTACAGAAGCGAGTCAAAGTGATTAATAAAGATTAGGATTATATGGATTGAGATTGAGTACAGAAGCGAGTCAAAGTGATTAATAAAGATTAGGATTATACGGACTGAGCTTGAGTACAGAAGCGAGTCAAAGTGATTAATACAGATTATGATTATATGGATTGAGATTGAGTGCAGAAGCGAGTCAAAGTGATTAATACAGATTATGATTATATGGACTGAGATTGAGTACAGAAGCGAGTCAAAGTGATTAATACAGATTATGATTATATGGATTGAGATTGAGTACAGAAGCGAGTCAAAGTGATTAATACAGATTATGATTATACGGATTGAATTTGACTACGGAAGCGAGTCAAAGTGCTTAATAAAGATTAAGATTATATAGATTGAGATTGAGTACAGAAGCGAGTCAAAGTGATTAATAGTACGGAAGCGACTGGGAAAGGTGGGGCCTATATGGAATCGGATTGAGTACAAATACAAATATAGCATGACTAAGTAAAGAATATAATATAATATAATCAGTCTGGTGGACTGCTTAGGCGAGTCTAAGTCATTGAGCTTGAATTGAGGTGTTCGGCAGTTAGAGACATTTGTTTCCTCCATTATCGCGTGGCCTCTTCGTCGTTTTTTTTTATAATGAGGAATTTTTTGTTTCGTGGCTTTAATTTTAAGCCAATGTGTTTGTTTAAAAAAAAAAAAGAACACCTTTTGTAACAGCAAAACATTCGAAGCAATTATCTATAAGCATCTGTGTCGGTAAAGATGAAGTCAGGATACAGAATTAGGGAGAACGGGCTGATTAAAGCACTGATGGGAATGCTTTTCGTTATATAGTTCTGTACGCTTTTTTACGAGAAGGAATTGCTCCCGTGTTCGTCTTCTGATTGAGAACGAAGATTTTTGTTCGCCTCTTCACTTAGCGGTTCCATTGCCAGAGCTTTCATTTGCATATATAGATAAGTGCCCCATTTCATTTTCTGCATTGTAAAACAGTCAGTTTTTTTGCCGTGTCTTATTGAGCATTAGATAAACGTTAGAGTGACTGAATATTTGAATACTAATTCATCCCGGAGTTTTTGTTTCAGCTTTAGCATATACTCTCAGTGAACGGATTGGCTTCTTATTGCTTTTCTCAAATTTTCTCATTTCGGTTATATAACAACAAAATGCTTTCGTAATACATTGAATACAAACTGTAATCGTGAAAAATGGAATAAGAGCCATCTGTCGTCGAAATATTAAGTACTTTGTTTTCAAGATATGTACATAACTATTTGTGTTTCTATAACAAGGTTTCATTTGTTTCCAGTTCAAATTTGCTTTGAGTTAGATTTGTCTCTCCTCTGGTTTCTCTCTTGTTATTTTCGTTTAAATCCATCGGTACGAAAGGTTTTAGCGTCTCGTCAGTATGGCGTTCAGCTCCTTTGTCAGAATCTGTTATTTACTCATTGTCTATCTGATTAGAGATCGCTCTAGGAATTGCTCTCTTGTTTTCGGGGCATTTTATTGCAGTTTACTCTAATCTTGTCATCAGTATTTTTGACGTTGGAAAGCCGTATGGGCAAATTACTGCCATCTCACTTTAGTAGTGGAATCTACAGGACGGCTAATGGGAATTGCAAGCAAATAATACCCCTGACTTGTCCAGCCATGTCAAAAGAGGACAGGCTCACTTTTAGGTGTTTTATCCTCTCCACTCACATCGTTATGCCTGCCGTGTTAGGTTGGTCGGCTCATGTCTAGCTTAGATAAATATGGTCAATTTCCCGCCGAGCCTAAGCCAAGCCACTTCCAGCTGTGTCAAATGACGAGCGCTGGTTTTTGTTCTATCCATGCTCTATCCAGTCCACCCCGCGGACAAGAGAACACCACGTGAATATCTTCCGGTTGCAAAAGTATTTCTAAAGTCCATGTGTACATGGAAGACTCAGCAATGATGCGCTGTTCTTTTCAGAATCTTGTAATGCATACTGCTAAGGAACTGCTGATCGTTGAAGGCCATCTAGGAGCTGGTCAAGCGAGAGTCACTTTGCATTAACGAGTATGGATTATTGATATTGATTCAAAGAAATAAGACCTTAGTCTTTCATTGAATACAGAACTTGCAGCTCTCACTATACGACGCTGACAAAAGGCTTCACGAAAAGACACGAGGAAAATGGGTGAATGTGATGGAAGATATTAGCATGTGTTTTGTAAGAAACTTCCGGTATGCTGCCCAAACAAACTTTTGAAAGTGAATTTAATCTTATGAGGAACTGCTGATTATGGCGTTTGTGTGTGCTTTATTTATAGCAGAGGTCATGTTATCTTGTCATAGATGTGATCTAGAATGGTTAACTAATCAATAATCGGTGGCAGTGCATGGATGATTTACATAGTAGCTTTTTTTACCTGGCGTGTATCTTGTGGCAATGATAACTCCCTGGTTTGTCAGATGTGTAAAGAGAGGACAGTGTAATTGCTGACCGGTTCTCCTGTCACGGAAATCAGCGATGGTAGCGAGAGATCTCTGCCGTGCTGGGTTTATGTTACGGCTAACATGAGTGAGTTCCGGCGTGTTAAAGAAGCCTGACTTAGGCGATACTGCCTGGCCTGACAGTTTGGTGCCCCCTGGAGAAGAGAAATAGGCCTATCTGGCGAAAATCCTTAGGCAACTGTGATGTGCCGTTTAGTCGAGAGAGAGACGCACCTCAAATCTTATCACCGCCTGGCGCATCTTTATTAACTTAATTCCAATATCGTTGTGATGCCTTGTGCTCTAGTCGGGAGCAGATGTTGTTTTCAAGCCATACTTTCCCGAAGATAGGAATATTGGAGATACAACCAATAACTTCAGTCAAGTGGAAACCGTTTAAATGTGAATTGCGCTATCGCCGCGGGGAGAGCGGGCTCGGAACAGTGTGTTTTATCACAAGGAAGGAATTAATGTTGTGATGAAGGGAAATAGCCCGAAGTAAACGCTCCGTCACGAATACTGATTTGCTGCGGGCCATTGTTGTGAGTACCTCTTAAAGATCAGAAATTTCTACCTAATGTGAGTCTTTCTAATGGGACGTTACGGAAGTAGGAGCTAAAAAATATTTATATGCATACCTGGTTAATCTTCTAATTTTTTCCGGGTGCATTGCTATCTCGTACGTTTTCTCAGGTACGAATAATTTATGTACACAGATTGTCTGAGACCGCCATTAACTTTAAGTTCTATCTCAATTTATTTGCTGAAGACTCTTGGCAGTTTAAGCAGCGAGCTGACGAAGCAATGAGCGCCTTTGAAATACCGACCTCCTCTGCTAGTTGGATTTGTCGTGCTGATAATGTCGATAATTTGCTGGATGTTATCGATTGTGGGAAGGTGACTTATTCCGCGACCCTTAACGCCCTCCACCTTGTTCTCGGAGCTGCGAGATCTAGATACTGTTGATAAAGTTTCGCTGGAGCATGAGTTCTGTTCTAATAGTCTTTGTTTTGGTGCTACGAGCAGTGTGCATGACGCTGCCTTGACGGGGAAGCTGGGCCACCCAATTCCCTTGGAGAGGACATCAATAGGCAGTGGGTGTGATGCGGTATCACGTAAACAGAGATATATCTATTGACTTTAGTTTCAAATCTGTCAGGATCTAATCTCATCAATCATGCCTCAACAACAACGAGATAAACAAAGCTCATGGTCAACTAGATTTCACTGTGACAGATTGGGGATTATTTTGGGATTGATATTTTCTGTGATGTGTTTGTGTTGTGAATCTGTTGGCGGTAAGACCAGTGTCTATATCGGTGTGATTCTTCCATACAATACCTCGTATCCATGGAATTTACACCTCACCGCACCCGCTCTGGAATACGCCTCCGAGGCAATCGAGAGAAACCCTAAGATATTACCAAATCATAAATTAGTTTTAAATATACGTGACTCTCAATGCTCGGAGACTGTGGGGCCTTTGGCAGCCATCGATATGGTTATCAACAAAACTGCTCACGTATTTTTTGGTCCGGCTTGTGAATATGCCGTGGCTCCATTGGCGAGGTTTTCCTACTCGTGGGGAATACCCATCATCAGCGCTGGGGGCCTGGTGGTGGCTTTTAAAGAAAAACACCAATATAAGCTCCTTACAAGAATACAAGGACCTTATGAAAAAGCCGGGGAATTCCTTTCGGATTTGTTTCGGCATTTTAACTGGACGAGCGTAGGACTTCTTTATCATGATTTCAAGCTAAAGGCCAACTCCGAACGCTCGCAGTGCTATTTTCAAATTGAATCGATATTTATTTCTTTACGAAAAGCTTTTGGAGTTACGCCCTGGAATAAAAAATACGACCAAACGGAGGAAGTGGATTATGGGGGTTTACTAATGAAACTCTCCCAACACGTAAGAAGTAAGCCTCTCTATATTCTCTAACAATTAATCTCTAGAAATTATCAATTATTGATGTTAAAATATTTATTGGCATTGCCAGTTTTGTTTATCAATTAAGTGCAGGCATTGGCACATTGACATCCACCTGGATTTGGTTGAAAAAATTACCCCAGTGATTTAAATCTGGTAAAGTTTTACCCTGGCTGCTCTGTTAACTTGTTCGTCCTTTTCAATTTATTTCCTCTCTGTTCCTGACCAAAATATTACTTCTAAGTCTTCAGAGTCAAATAGCCATTGTAACTGAAATCTTAACAAAATAGTGTTGATATCACGGTTAAATATTTCGTAAATCTTCTCTTCTTTTGCATTTGCATATAACGGTTTACAAACGAAGTCAGTATTAAAGAGAACTGAGCCGACTGGATTTGGACTTTCAGTCCTAGTCCTCTTCGCTTCCTGCTAATGCCTGTGAGACGATACGCTTTGTCCATACAACCAGGCTAAATGTATACATAGGCAACATGTGTTCAAAGTACTTAAACAGATGGTATTTTATTCCAAGTTTTCATCGAATGGCAAATAATTAATAGAGCCCATTAAAAATGCGACAATATCTCGTCTGATATCAAGATAGAAAGGAGATGAGTACGTTGTTCATTTACTAGATAAACTGGGGTTGATATTTTAGCTACATATTAGACTTAAACAGTTAACCAAAATCACATTTTCATGCGATTCAATCAAGACAACATTGGTAGTGAATAAATGTTTATAGTTTTAACAGAAACATTTTTCATTTGCGTCACCAAATGAGAGCGGTGTCTTTTTAATTATGCTTATGAAGTCTAGGGTAACTAATTAATATGTTAGCTTTAACAGGAGCATATGCTGGTTAGACTTTGACAAAAAATGTGTAGATGTTTTCGTTCCTTACATCCGTGCAGTACTAATACTGTAGTCAATTATACTCCAACCTCTGGTTCCCCGGTTCGTTATATTCAAAGGGACTAGTCATTATTTGTAACTCTATACAGATAAACGTTAATATCTAGGTTGATAATGTGTTTATATCGTCAAATAACAAAAACGTTATCGGCACAACTTTAGCCTATTAGCACCTACCGTATGGCACAAGGGCAATAGCAGCTCACGGTCTGGTTTATTCCATTATCATTTTCATAGTTCTCATTACAAACTATAACGGGATATGTAACATCAACCCTGTTACATAACGTGGACATACAATAAATCAAAAGTAACGTAGAGCGGCGTACCTACTTAACTGTGGAATCTCATATCGTATATGTACAATCTAATCGTATATAGAATCTGCTAATATCGTTCTGCATGCTATGAGTCATACAACCATAACATATATTAATGTTAATTTAATTAACAAGTTTAGCCTGCACAATTCCTGCTCTTTGTAATGGTCACCAGTTAAAACTACGCATTAGTCTTTAAGTGTCACTTTCGTGTGAAATGGGGAATTGTGAAACGCGGTCTGCCTTAAGTCCATTATTACAAGCTACCTGCTTACTATTAAGATCACCGCTTTTGATAGCAATCCTTTAGGTATACACGTTTTGTCTACATATAATTCAACAGCGCCAAATAGCGAATCGCGATATTTTTCTTTCAAATAATTTTGATTTTCAAGATAACTTTCAGTGGTCAAAGTAACATTGAACCTTGTACATCATAAAGACAAAAAACACTTCCCTCATTTAACCGTACACGAAGCTTTTGTATTTATGGTCTTGTGTAAATCGGCGTAATATTACATGTCAAATTTTATTTTCCATTAAAATATTTGTTGATAATCGATTGATACGCTATTCTAATTATCCAGCTGCGATTCGTCTTTCGAAGGTGTGGAAGAATACGATAGGTACTTGAAGCTCTCAAAGCTAAACGTTCGTTACGTTAAGATTTGTGTTAAGCCTTTTATTCAATGGTACCGGTGACCATATTGCTTCCCGGCAAAGCATGTTACACGAATGGTAAATTTGGGTGCAGTGCAGCATTAGAAGCCATGAGGAATAGTTGGCGATAATATCCATATGTTAACACACTATAACGTTATTCATCCGAAAACGCTATAAGCTTGTAAATACGAACAGCTTAAATTTGTTATTTGCGATGGTCTTATTTACGTGACCATTACTGTTACAGATTTCCTCCCTTCAAATTTGCCCTGATAAGAGATGAAAGCATAATCCAAACGGACGGTAACACGATTCACTATTCGGTGCTGTTTAAATAAAATGAATCGTCAAAGCTTCGCGTTAGAATTAAAGGTGTGAGAAGTAAGCGAATGCACAGTATTAGAAGATTGCATGCATATACTGATTGATCTGTATCAGTCGATCGATTGTAACGCTACTGGATATATAACGAATACTCGCCTGTATCTATGTTTATTAAAGTCACGCACCCAAAATTTGGATTTTTCAACTAATTCTGTTTGCCTTGATTTTTACAAGATTTGATGTTTGTTCAAAAATTAAAACAGTCAAGTTGAAATAAAAATTATTCATTGGGTACAAAACTTGTGAGGACCAGGATAACTCTAGCAGTTATTCAAATTTAACGGAAAGAGGACTGGCTATATTTGCTCACAATGACTTTGATTAAGCCGAAGGTGAATGACCTTATTTGTAACGAGCCAACATGTTTAACCTTAGGGGTCTGGCTCACACGGTTGACTAGGGGTGACGTCAGTACATCAAAGTGTGCTTGAGCTGTGAAGGTAGATTGACACATTTCCAATTAAAAATTCTAACAGAATTTTCAGATTTTTTGACTTTTACCAGGCTTTTAAGCTACCTTTACCTTCAAATCTTTGGGTAGAATTAACGGAATACCTCTAACTTTTACTTTTTGGTGAAAATATATATAAATCATGTGATTCGGTAAAAAACCAAAAAACAGAATATTTGAGTGCGTATGTGACTTTAATGTAGATAAAGAAAATTTAGCTTGCCTCCACCGGGATTCGAACTCACTATATATATACGATACGACTTAGCCCAATTTACCAATTCACCGAGGGCTTTTTGCCATAATTTAATAATTGACGTTTCATTTAAATGTGAGCTGCTGCATATCAAAACGTTTGACTGTGTGTAGCAGATTATGTAGCAGATCTTGATAAAAAATGATATCCCTGTTCTAACAAACAATAACAAGATTCGGCTGTGCAATAAAACAACATTCGCGTTTAAACTGTCATGCCAGTAGCCAATTAATGGTTTGATTAACTAGCGGGTGATTTTTTTGTCACAATTTGACAAGATAAACACATTTTAGTAACGGGGATATTTATGTTTATCTGGAAAGAGATGCAAAGACTAACTGTTAATCCGAAACAATAAAGGCTCCCGATACTGACTGATCAAATAGCAAACGGCGGACCGCTTCCTAACTTTATTGACCTCTATTGCTGACGGACACAAGCTGCCCACTTCACTCATGAGAAATAATTACTCCTGGCTTCACCTATCGCTTTCATCTAGAGCTTGTTAATCTTAATTGACTCCAGACAACACACAAGTGGATTATCTCTATTACACGTCTGATGATGACAAAAAACCCTATTTGACCAAGAAACTCCACGGCTCAGTGGTTACAATGTCTTGCCATGGCCTTTGTTTGGTAGTTTAGTCGTTGTGGCTGACTGAACATTACGAGGGGTAATGTCTATTAGCAGAGCCTGTTACCAGCAGATAAGAGCTTGGCCAGTTGACCGCTGAGGAATTGGGGCCTAGTTTTCATGGTTGGTTGATTATGGTTACAATTTATGTACGTTACTTACTCAAGTTTACAGTGGATTGATTTTACATTGCTTTGCGAATAAGGATTTATTGGCGTGTGACATAAACTTCCGTGTGTTGGTTTGGATAATACATACACCATCAATCTTACCTAGCTATGTGTGGCTTCAGAGATTGCGACAAAATTGTTGCAATGGAACTTTAAATATAAAGACGAAATACTTTTTAGAAACATTAGGTTTAATTTTGTAACGTTTAATTTATTGTTTTCTTCACCTCTATGTCTATGTTCCTTATGTAGGGTTTCGCATTTAGCTTTTGTGGCGAGTAAGTGTAAACGTTTCATTCTGTGTTTGGCTGTACTTTTCCGTCCACCGTGTATGGCTGTACCTGTCCGTCCACGGTGTATGTATGTACCTGTCCGTCCACGGTGTATCGCTGTACCTGTCCGTCCACCGTGTGGCGCTGTACCTGTCCGTCCACTGCGCGTATCGCAGCACCTGTCTTTTAAAATTTGACATCATAGGAAAGACTTCCGGAACAGGTTGGCCATCAAGAAAAGTGGTGTCTGCACGTGACATATTTAGCCAGCTCTGATTGGTCCCAGCTGGTGGTCCCCTAATCATGAGATTGTTTTCTTTAGTACCACGGTGTGGCCACCAGGGGGCCAGACAACATCTCTTCATCGGCATGTCAACAAAACCTGTGAGTGTCCAATACAAGGTCCCCCTAATCAAACAAATTTTTCATCCCTCAATAATTCCCGTCCGTACCGTAGTTAGATGATTACTTTAGTGGATGTCACTGCTGGCGACTTGATACCATTCAGGTATTACGCTGTTCTGGCTGAATGGTACGCATGTCAACTTGCGAAATATTTTGACGTGGTAATTGTTATACAAAAAATATATTCTTTGAGTGGCATGTTAGAAACTGGAAAATCGAACTCATATAGAATTCCATGTGAATAACAACTTCTGTAAATAAATAGTCTCAAAGCTTCAATCCCATTTCAGATAGCGTTTTCAAGTGGTGAAAAATAGCGACGACATTGTTAATGTATTTCTCCGTAACCCTGTCGTTGTTAAATATTCAATGAAGCCGAGTCTTTCGTATAGACCATTATAAACCATTGACATTTAGAATAGATTTCAGTGTGTTTAAAAAGCAATCGCCATTAAAGTGCTAAATATATACTGTTTTACCAGAGTGTATTTGAATTACTAACCACACACTTGCCCGCAATCAAATCATTGTAATCTCTATTGTATTTAATATAAATAAGCAAAACTTTGTAATAATCCTAACAATATCACGCGTTTTAATCGATATGAGAGTTTCACATGACAACATGCCACTGAGA
Organism: Katharina tunicata; assembly: GCA_032466195.1. Classification (NCBI taxonomy): domain Eukaryota; kingdom Metazoa; phylum Mollusca; class Polyplacophora; order Chitonida; family Mopaliidae; genus Katharina; species Katharina tunicata. The sequence goes on from JAVFBZ010137451.1 coordinate 15,074, forward strand.
TTTTGCACACGGGGACAGATCACGCTGTTGGCTGTACAGGCGAGATGTAATTGTTTAATTCTAGGCTAGGCAGAAATCATTAGCATTAAATATTAACCCAGAATTGTTATGCTTATCATTCTTCCCTGCAGGGAGTTTAACATGGAAAGTTGTGCGTTCGTTGTCAGAATCATCATAAAAATCAGAATTACGGATTGAACAAGTGGGCTTTTACATAATTCAAAACATAGGCACCCGAGAATGATGACATTATTATTGTCAGCATCAATCATTATACCATATTGACGCAGTTCAGTTGCAACGTCAGAAGCTCGCTTCTGCTGTGGTTATGTAATTTTATATTTTAATGAAGAGAGCTATCTTAGCTTTCTGCACCAAATATAGTATGATGTCCATCATTAGACATTGACTGTGGAGATTGTCTGTCAAACTAGAAACATGCACCAAGCTCAAGTATTGTACAGCCCATGACTATGGTGAATTTGTGTCGAATCCCCGCGCTCTATCGATCACTGCACGCAGCAGTCCGTCTTGTTTCTACCATTCATCTTTCTGTATTTGACAATTCAATCCCAATGCTCAATATTTCTTCAACAGCGCCATTCTTACATTTCAGCTGATGACAAATTTGTTTTTTTGTTCGATTGAAAACAATTTAGTGCTGTATTCGAATGTGAATTAATGTGAAATATTCGTATGACCAAGCAAGTCCTCTTAGAACAGAAGCAGTAAGGAGAATTGTATAACTTGATCTGTCAAATTGACTGACGCATCTTTTGTGAAAGATTTTGGAAAATCTCGAAGGCTTGGTCTGTTTCCACAACAGACGATTTGGTAACTCTAAAGGACGTGTTTGTTTTTCCTGTTTAAGCTTTCTAGTTTACAGAACTCGAATGTCATTCCAGCAAATTAACAATTATTGAGCACATTTTGATGGACTAACAATTAAGCAAACAAACAAAAAACAGAATTCACAATTCGGTAATTTGCTTCAAATAACAGGTGACAACTTTCATAAAAAATATTACCCATTGTGCTTTCCACAGCCTTATGGAATTGAGCAATTTCTAAGCTTTTATCACAAATAGTAAATTTCTCTGACGAGAGTAAACGTGTATGTCTGTTGGAAAGTTGGAGGCTGGCTACCATTTGTTTGAGTAAATTGATCTACAATTTAAAACGATTAGACCAATTAGTCAATAAGCATGGTAGAGCTCCGGAAGTCGGAATCAGTGAAATTGAGTGGTGTTGAGAATTAGCTGTGTCATGAGCGAATTAGTACCCCAGACTATTGATTTTCGGTCGCCCTTAACTAAACCGTTTGTCCTTGTAATGTTAAATGCCCTATTTATATGATAACAGCGACGTGTGCATAGAACAGGGCGTGGTGAACAAGAGTCTTCCATCTTCCCACGAGGGATATATTGAATGATCCAATTAAAAATGATTCGGGTGCAACTCCGCATGGAAACAGGGTGTACCATTGTGAGCATACAGGGTGTACCATTGTGAGCAAACAGGATGTACCATTGTGAGCAAACAGGGTGTACCATTGTGAGCAAACAGGGTG
>JAVFBZ010137462.1:6461-17994 GCA_032466195.1 Katharina tunicata
CCCATCAATTTTGTGGCAAGTATACATGCAGTGCCATACAAAACAAACCACACGATGATCTTCCTGTTTCGCACCATAATTATTTTCGACACATGCTATAGATGACGTGATTTATAACCTTTCAATGTCGCTATGTCTGATATCAATAAAACATTATCTTCAGTTTTGTCAAGACGTTCTCAGAGCATGAAGGCGCCTTCTCACAAACATAGCCTCCAGTGGTACACAGACATTTTATAAAGAAAAGACTTCAAAAGAACAATAGTGTTATTACTGAACGGAATTTAATGACGGATGACAGTTTCTTGGCAACTTTTTTTTAAAATCTTTAAATGGCAGTGTTTTGGCAGCTATAAGATACATGTACAAGTGTACAGAATATAATCACCGATAAGGCTCCTTTAAAACGGGCAAACCACCAGACGCCAAGAGTGTTGTGATTAGCTTTCGGAATTATATATAATGTGAAATTAATCTAGCACATATTAAGGAATGACAGGAAATCGCACTTAGTGACCTAATGTAATTTCATCTATTTGGAAGCGAAGTGTGTTGGTACACAATGATGAAATCTCGCATTCATGTCATTTCCTTTGTCAGGCTGCCAGATTTTATGGTGAAGAAAACAATATCGTCCCTAGCAGTCACTGTCATGTATTCTCCACCTTTCTGGTCATCTTGCCTTTTGATGCAGCAACCCCAAAACAGGTGTTCGAATAAATGACGTACACAAATCATTGGAACATTTGAACATTAGAACTCATACAGATTGTTTGTTTGATTGGTGTTAAAAGCCGTACTGGGTTAGATTATTTCACTAATATGACAGCGTGCCAGCCCAATCAATGGGGGAAACCACCCTAAACGACGCTGGCAACAAAGGGTGTTGTTTTAACAGTCTAAACATTTCACCTTATGACATCAGTTATGTAAATATTGACCAGATTGTATAATGCCATAAGAAAACAATACAAAATATTACCAGCGACTGCTAAATTCTAGCAAAACGTTTTGACAAATTATTGAGCATTTTCCGTAAATAACGATTTTATTTTCTTGTAATGTCTATATATTTTTTACCGCAAAGACAAATTAAACACAGTTTGATGCAAGACGTTAAATAACGATTCGCCAAATATTCATCTTTCGTTTGTATTTATAGAGAGAAAGCACATTAGGAAATCTATATGACCCACAGTCTCCGTGGGGAAAGTTACCCCAGCTACGTCACATCAGCCACAAGTACGAGTCTAAATGTACCGTATCCCCCATGCATGGTTCGCCCATTAAACAATAAGGCATGATACCATACAAGACAAATGAACAAACTGGCTTAAATGATACTCCCATGTCCTTGAGCGTATATGTCGTCCAAACATTTGTTTAAACAAGCAGACACCATGTCTTACAAGATCTGTTTAATTTATGCACCCCGATAAATCCAATATCTATAAAACATTTCCCGTTGAAAATTCGCCCAAAGATCGAGTATTTCCAAAAGCAAACATATAGTATTCGAAGAAGAGGAAGATAAATGTGTCTATTTCTAATAAAATCATGTACATGTATGAGAACAAACTTTCCAATAAAATAATTTATTATACATGTACTTATTAAGACGATGGTCACGAGTAAATGAATATGTATTCTATGACAAAATTAACCCGGGGGAGGGGGCATGCATCCTTGTATGTCAAGACATAAATACCGCTATCCTGGGTGTGTGAACAATTTAGCATATGAAAATCGTTTTGACCCCTTGTGTGTCATTTCTCGAGTTGCAAACACCGGGGAACTAGCCTTAACAGTTGTAGAAGAGTTTTTCTCTTGTAACAGTATGCGATCCAAATCAAATCTTAGTTAGATATATCCTACAGTAACTTGTCAGTTTCTGTGATTGTATCTGGCACATATGTTTGGCACCACAGACCCAGGCTGGCATTGATTGGACTCAGTCGACAGCTGTTACTGGATATTATAATCAAATTGTAATCTGGCGGTCCACCGAAGTAATACAGGCAACGAAGTTGAAAATAACCACCATATATTATTGCAGGGAAACAATGTTTATGTTGCATTAGCTGTACCAGCCATACTGATAAACTGAAACATTACTTACTCTAACGCTGGTGTTTAACTGCCTGATGACAGAACACTGATGTGATAAGAATACAAAATGAGACAATTCTCAAGCACAAAGCCTTACAAATGCCCCTCTGTTTGCTGGAAGTATACATTAATTCCCCCCATAACACAGATCCCATTGTTAATAAGCCGTTTTATTTACAACCTTTCAATTACAATACTTCTATCATGAATAAAACATTATATATTATTTCTTGTACCCCTTCCAGATCCCAGAAGGGATTTCACAACTATATTTATCCAGTGAAACATATGCTCATAAATCGTACTGTTGGCACCAGAACAAAAACTCTCCAAGCAAACATAATTATGTTATCACTGTGCGGAATTTACTAGCAAATGAACGTTTTGTGAAGAGGTTTCTTGGTTATGAGGACGTGTCTTAACACTAATCTTCTAACTGACAACACCAACAAAACATGTTCAGGAGAATAGTAGAGCAAACATTAAGCACAACTTAATGTCAGTGATATTAATCTAGCCCTTAGCAATAAATGAGAGTAAATTGTACCAAATATATAAATGTCATTTAATTAACTTAAATTAAAATCTGTTCATTTTGCATGATACATGTTTGTAATAAATATATGTAAGTCATAAATTAATTGCTTTGCTTTCCCATCCAAAACAAGCTTGAAGTCACTAACGACAAACACAAAGTTTTCTAATTCAAACAATGTACGCTACGCACGAAACACTGATATGATCAGACTTGACATTTGTATATGAGTAGATACATGTACTTACTCTTCATGTGTGTTATTATGAGCAAGCTTAGTTTATATTATAAGAGAATAAAGGAACGATAATATTTCTGATAGATTTCATTTGCCACGACAACGCTACATTACTTCTAGCATCACGTGAATCTTGCTAACGTTTGAATGATTTTATATATTAGTCATTTTCAAACGAATAATTTTAACAAATTCTTAACAGTTTTAATTATTTCTTTGTTTGGCTTGTTGGCCTGTGTAAAATCCGTTCAAATTAAATCGTTTTTAGAAGTACGACAGTAATTTGGCTGTTCCTTTTCACACCTTCGCACATTTTTTAAGACCACAAATCCAGTCTGGAATTGTGTGTATTCCAACGAAAGCTGCAACTGGTTATAGTGAATAAAGTGTTATTTGACGGGCTTCCCAAATCAAATGACTGAAAAATGACATTTGTAGGGTTTTGTTTTTATGTATTTCTGGTTCAACTGTAGATGTATCCGGCCATGTCCAATTAAAAGCCGATATTTCATGAAGATGGACGTGGCTTTGGTATTAATTTATGTTTGAATATCCGTTAGCTCAATGACTTCGCTTGATTCGAATAAACCACAACCTAAGCAAGGGTTTTAGTTTAAGGTATGCATAGGCTATTGGTGCGTACTATTGCGTTATAGTACTAAAAGCCGTTTGTCTCTTTACGTTTTGGGGAATATCTAAAGTATACAATGGCCTGATTTAACGAACAATACGACAACTATTCATGCCTACATATTTCTCTTAATCTATCAAAAATAAAATGGTTGGTTTACAAACATATAACATCTGCCTAACTGCCTGATTTTAAACTCTACCTATAACATTGAATTGAATGAGTTGATGTTATTAGCGTTACTGTTATGACGCCATTGAATCTTATTACGATCTATTACAACTCGTGGTGGGATTGCCAGGACAATCAATTGATCCAAATAACTTGTTGAACCATCATTCATGTCAGAGTTAAGACTGCGAATATATGCATAGATATATCGCATTTAAGAAATTGCACATAATTGTACCACCTTCAAGCAAGCTTTTCCGATAATCAAACGATTTTTTTCGGATTTATTACCTTGTTAAACATATGATGTAAACATTCACAACTTCAAAGGAATTTGATTGGCGTCTAAACGTTGAGTTGTAGTGCCATGGAATACACAAATGGAACACATATAACTTCTGATAAAAAACCTTCACTTGTCTGAGTTCTAAAACCGTTCGACCTTTTATAATCACTTCAGAAATGATTGATAAAGCAGTGTGAAATACAAGAGAACAGATTCCGACAAGTTTCATATTGAACTTTTAAAGTTTCATAGTTCCAACCTTCCCATTACACACCGAAGTGTATTCAGGAGTTTAATAGCATAAACAGTGTTTCAGGGATGTACAAAGCAAGGCGGTATGATATCCAGCTTAAGTGTTATAGTATCACTATCGAAACGTAGCCTGAACAACAGTAAAGAAGCTGTTATCCATAAATCCTTGGTCCGTATTTCTCACCCGCATCTAAATGCCCGATAAATATGTTTTAGGCTATATAAGACGAAAAAAGACGCAGTAGTCACATTAAATATTTTGGAGAAAATAGTATAAAAATTAAAGTTGTCTGATCGAATGGTTACATTAGTTCAACGATTACTTCGACATATATGACAATGATTATAAAGCATTATAAATGTTTCAATTCACTTGTCCGCTGGTTTATATCGCAAATTCGCTTTAAATAATTCTTCATCCGGAAGTTCCTAGTGGAATTTTTCTCGGAAAAGTAGAATTTGAATTGGATCTAGTGTGTCAATGAACGATTAGCCACGTTCCGTCTATAATAAAATGGTGAATACCTGCTTACGATTTTATTTACATTGTTATTTATTCTCAATACAACTAGTGGTATCGAGTTGTGTGCGTTTGAAGTTTATTAAAACAGGTATTGAAAGTCTGATTGCCCTACTTGGAAATACAGATTAATTAGAACGGCATAATGATCATATTTATACGAAGTCAGCAAAGCACGATTTCCCAAGACGTTGTCCACTAATGATGTACTTAAGACCAATAACAATAAACAGGAACTTCTCTCCAATCCGGTTCGCTAATTAAGTCTGTATTCTTGAGCGGCCAAGAATCTAGTTACAGGCAGACAACTTGACTGAGATCATGTTTAGCGACTGAAGATCAGCTCTCAAAAATGTATGAACGACGTTCGTAATTTAACTTATTTTCCAGTGCATGTGATCGTTCTGTTTTGATCAGCACTATAGTTGTCCATTTAACACGTCGATGTTTACCATATTTATGTTAATAAAATAGAGTGTTGAGTACCTAAATGTGTCAAAGTGTTTTCGACAAACACCCTTGAGAAATAGTGTGGACTATTATGCAACATTTACAACGTTTACTCAAAAACACAAACTCTACTTGAAGCTCACTTAACTAGGGAATACATTTACTGCTAACAGTTTATTAATAATATAACGACAGTTTATACACTATGTAGCTGTGTTGAGGACTGATCGTGGTAACGGCAGATATATAGACATATGTACATGTATATAACAGTCGACTGGTCCGTGGGTTGGATTATCTCCAGCGGCCATATTAATGCAGTGAAACATTACTAACTCTAACGCAAGTGATGAATTGGGTGATCGCAACACAAATATGTGATTAGACTGACAAATGAGACAACTTCCGAGCATAAAACCTTATAACTTCTCATCAATTTGGTGTGAAGTATACATGCTGTGCCCCACAACCCAGTCCCATGATTATCTTGCCGCTTCGCAACAAAATTGCCTTTAACACATGCCATATACATGTATAATGTCGTTTATAACCTTTCAATGGCCTTTCTTCTACCATGAATAAAACATTATGTTGAGTTTGTCGATGTGGTTCCAGACCATTAAGGCGCCTTCTTGCAAACATAGCTCACCAGTGGTATTATTAGAAAGTAAAGTACAAGAAAGTGGCATTGATATGAAAGTTTTCACAAGAACGGCCAGGCGAGGCGAGTGCTGTGATTAGCTAACTATTTAAAGTGAAATGAATCTAGCACACATTAAGCAATGACAAGAAATCGCACTTAGTGACGTAATGTAATTTCATATATTTCGAAGCGAAGAGTTTTGGCTCATAATGATGAAATCTCGCATTGATGTCATTTCCTTTGTCAGTCTGCCAGATTTATGATGAAGAAAATAATATCGTTTATGGTAGTCACTGTCAGTTTTTCTTCAGCTTATTTATCCCCGTGTATTTTGTCGCGACAAAACTCCAAAACAAATATTCAAAATAAAGAACGCACAACGTTATTGGAGTTATTCAAACATTATAGGGAACCGTAAGAAAAACACCAAAATACACAGGTAATTTTAATATGCATCCTGTCTTTCCAGGTAAGGGGTGTCATGGAACCGATTTATGTGTCCGTTCTTCGTCCTTTAAATGTTTGGTAGTTTATCTGTGTTGCAAGGGTCGTTTGAGGTGGTTTCCTTCACACATTAAATGGCACGTCGTAATATTAGTGAAATAATATAAAGTAGAGCGTACAACCCCAGTCAATCAATCGACTGTCATTCGTAAAATTATAAATTTCCATTTTATTAAAAGAATTATTTTAACAGATCAAGTATTTAACTTTCGTGCCTTCAATTGTTGACGTATTAATCAGATTGATTAATTCCACAAGAAAAGAGTACAAACATAATACTGCCAAAAGATTTTCTATGTGAAGCCAGCGACTTATAAATGCAAGCAAAACGTTATGCGTATTGATCGATATTTTCAATAATCCAGGATTTCTGCTATTCGTTGTAGAATTGAACACTCTGGGACATGTTATATCTCATATATACACATTTAAACGGCAATTAAATCTGTAAACGAGAGTAGCCAGATGGGCGCCAAATTCTAACATCTTCCTTAAAAATCGGAATTTTATTTGGAAATTATTGCCGCAGATCGAGTTTTTGACACGGTTTTGGATAATTCGAATTTAATAGTCTGATGAAAAACGACACAATGAATTGAAGAAAATGTACAGTAGCAAATATACCAATCAATTGCTATAACGCTGGGCTACTAGCAGTTTATTGGGGGAAGAAACAAACAGTCATACTCAAATAACATACTTTAGCAAGGTGTCAAAAAAACTGCCATTACATTTTGTGTAGAATTTGTCGTTTTCCACTAAAAGATACTTGAATTGAAATACCAAGGTAAATTGTATGCCTTTACATTTATGTTGAATTCATCTTTTTTCCACTGAATGACACTTGAATTGAAATACCAAGGTAAAATGTATGGTGGACTTTTTACGCTACATTCCTGTAGTGATAATTTCACCAGAGTAACTGTATATTATGGTGTTGTGCATTGTATTTGGGTTTATTTTGTACATTTGTACGGTTTCTCTTTCACTGGGGTTAAATTGTGATTAATTTTTGGTTATTATTATCTATCAAAAATAAATAAATAAAACATGGCATAGAAAGTCCACCATCAATTTTACCTTGGTATTTCAATTCTAGTGTCGTTGAGTGGAAAACGACAAATTCTACAACAAATGTAATGGCAGTTTTAGTAACACCTTGGTATGGTCTATAATTTGAACATGACTTTGTTTTTGTTTTTGTTTACCCTTTAACTGTTACATTAAAGTCGATAGGGCCTTTAAGTCACGTCATGTGATGAGAGAGAGACATTTCACGAGCTTCCTTCCAGTTCCGGGCATTAAACAAATAGGCACGATCAATACTCCCTGTAAAATTAACAATCTGTATCACAGGATAATCCCATGTGTTTCGCGTAACACACAATAAACCTCTACTTAAACAAATAGATAGCAGTTTTTTAAAAGAAAGATTTTGTTTTAAATTTTGGTCTTATATTTTGTTAAAAAATCTTTCACACAGTGAAGAAGGTCTCTCAAACACCAAGACAGCTCATCCAGACTCCAAGTCAGGACTGATGTCCAAAACTTGCTCCTCGTGGGTGGGAGTAGAATAGCTTTCTGGTGGGCCCAATATATAAAGCTGAAGTCAACAATTCTTATCGAGAACTTGTAATAAAAAAACAAGAAAAATGATTGAAAAAAATACCAAATAAACGAGTGTAGACACATACAATTGAAATGTCTACCGCTGTGTCCTGATAAGTTTCCCATTACTACGCATTCTTTTATAGCCGTATATATCGTTTATAAGCTGGGGATCTCCAGCAACCATCAAATCGAATTTCATTTTCAAGAACAAACATTATTGAACAATCACAACTTCGCCGCTTCGGACATAATGTGGTGCATAGTTACATGCTTTGAGACTTACTTTCCTGATAGCTTTAGACAATACTGCTGAGTACTAGTATCGAATAAGATAAGTCCAATGAAGTCACAGAAGCAACATCTTTGTTTTGTCAAAATACTACCATAGAAGTTTTTGGTCATTTTTAAATAATCTTATATAGGTAAATAATGAAATTTTCTGATATATTTTTATAAGGCTAACAGGCTAACTCGTCCTTTAGTTCATTATATTTATTGGTGCTAATTGTCCACTCAAAATATACAAAGAAAGCCGCCACATAAACGGGTAAAATATTAAATTACTCACAAGGACGGCAACAAACTCAAGGAGAGATATAAATAAATGATCGCAAAACAGGAAGTGTGCTGGGGTTCTAATGTCATGAAACGGTCGAAGGCGACGCATCCCCTGCTGCACGTTGCGTATACGTCTGGTCATTAACGCTGCAAACTATATACCGGTGAGCTAGATATGCCTGCAAAATACAGGGAAGTGATCACACCTAATAAAACAACAATTAGACTTTGAACAATTCATTTTGTCTTATTGCCATCATATACACGGATCATTTGGAATTCAATTCCCCACAAATAGTTCTGTCGACTCCACCAACAGAGATATTGTTATCATAACTGATGGGGTTATTCCCAACACCACCATTATAATTACTGGTAGAATTTGAACAAGATTGCCTTCCCCTTTTACTGTGTCGTTCCCAAACTACGGCTAATGTCACAGAATAAGAGCGACTAGCAGTGTTCAAATCATTATAAGCTACCCCACAGTAATTTGACAGTTACCTTTCAGGTTCTGTAGGCTGTATCTGGCACATATGTTTGGCGCCACAAACCTAAGCCGATATTGAGTGGATTCCGAAGTCAGCTACAATTGTTTATTGTAATCAAATTGCAATTTTGCGGCCTCTGTGAATCACTCACACGAAATATATGAACTAAAGGCCATGTAAATGTTTTCCCTATAGTCAAAAGCCAATTCAGGTGAACATACCAGTTGTTGATAACTTTAATTTTACAATATTTTTGCCTACATCTGGCTTCTGTACCAACTCCATTTCACTATGGAGGATGTTTGGATGGGATTTCCTGTGCTTTGGTGCTCCCTGAGCTAAGATACAGCAGGAGGTCGATTTGTTGTGGCATCCTTTGGTCTTCTTTGATGCATGTCGTCAAAGGGTTTCCTTCACTCATTGATTGTCACGTCGCCATATGAGTGGAATAACTTAAAGTACGAACGTAAATCTCAATCATACAAACAAATTAATTTGGCTTCGTTTCAAACAATGGAACATTGCATTGTGGATGATGTCGAAACACCATTAATCGTGTTAATTTCCACATTATCTATCGTCCGTGACCAGAATAATTCATTTTGTTTTTATTTGCAATCTTGTATAATCATTTAAACATGTACTTTACCATGATATCAATATATTATGTGGACGGACAAATTGTGTCCTTTGAAATTGCAACATTATCAGGTATCGTTATCAGGTTAATGCACACATTTTGTGGACTTACGTTTATATCGCCCAATACCTGAAGAGAAAGGGTTAACTGTCAATAAAGATGAATTGGAATATGATTCCTTGACAAACATGCTGACAGTTTTATACATGATAGAGCTGTAAACAATTGCAGATAAGCTGTTCCATCCGATAACATAGATTCTTCCATGCTGTCAAGAGCCATCACATTATAAAATGTATGACTATATATACATTTTGTAAAAGTTCAAAATAACACTATTTATTTCAAGTTTTCAGTTTTCCAGAAAAGACGAAGGAGCGGCGCGAAACCACATGATTTGCTTTGGCAGTTTAATGTTTTCGTCTTGGACTTACGCCGTTAATTCCTTGCACTTTCGCAATTTCGCTCTGCATTTTTGCGTTTCCGTTCATATGCACCCATGATTCAGATCTGTGAGAGTGGAATCTTTCTGCCAAGCCGTGTACAGGCTTAATTCATTTACCAAAGCGCATATGGATTAAGCTACAGACACCTTGACCCAGATAAATTAGTTTCGGCCAATAAGTTGTCGGTCTTCTAGTGAAGTATTGAGAGGCACTTTGATACGGACATTCCTCTCCAATCAACTTAATCATGATGAACTGTTTCCAAAAGTTGCGTAATATGGGGATATTTTAATTCATTAAAACACAAATTACGCCCAATAATGACAAAAGTGAAGGGCCAAGTTAATTGAAAGATAATAAAATGCAGAAAGAATTTCAATGTAATATACTTTCTTAATTTACTTTATATCAGCATTCATCTCTGATCTACGCGTTCGAAGGAAAACTGTGTGTAAACTGTTTGCGCGTTTTGTTGATCTGTTGGGAGATTTTAATTCGTCAGTGTTTAAATTATACACATGATGAGAAAAGAGAAAGGTCAAATCGACAGAATGGCTAATGTTCTATTTTTAAACTTAATGTTTCAGAAAAATGAAACAAAACATCGACTTGCTTGATTAGAAAAACACGTACTTTATACAAGAAATAGCTTGTTAAAACAAAATATCACTGTTTAGTAACTCTATAATTCGGGGACAAAAATACGCATTTATTGTATCGCAGTCAGAGTTTTGCGTAGTCCGGTACGGTAATTCATTGATTTTTGGATCAGGTAAACGGTACATATGATATATACATGCTTTATTATTTCGTAAACAAAAACGTGAAGTATTTATCTTTTTACCTTATTCGATCGCCATATATGTCCCAAGTTAAACTATAAACTGGTTATTCTAAGGTTTACCAAATCGATCTGACGTTTCCTTGGTATGTTTAATTTAATTCATGTTTTAAAGATAAATCTCGTCGTTTATTCAGTTTGTTTGAGAATTCCATTCGGTTAGAAAAATTGACACACTGCCAGACACGGTTGTGGTTAACAAGCCTGTTTTTCTTATTGGTAATTTTTTGTCTGCTTAAACTATATTTTTTATTTTAAAAAAATTGCCACCCAGTGACGAATGTTCAGTTATGTAACCAAACGTTCAACTATAATGTGACTTTGTCCTTAACTGCCATAACTGAATACGTAAGAGCGAATCGCATTCTCGCTTTTTGTTTTACAAATATATTTTGAACAATGATTCTGGGGTGACTGTTGGTGGGGTATTGGTATTTAAGAGCAATATTCCGGTATATACCGAAATAGGCTCCTGTATTTCTCGAGATTGAGAAGAATACGAACACTAAATGTAATGACAAGTCATCTTATTTGCTGTCGTAGAATGAGCAGCACTGGCGAATGAATCGTCTAAATTTTACTACCAACTGATTTAAAAATAAACAAA
>JAVFBZ010137473.1:0-22323 GCA_032466195.1 Katharina tunicata
AGAATACTCCCATTATAACTTACAACAGAAATGAGTGGGTTATGGCCCTTGGATGACACAAATCATCGGACCCATCAAATGTTGCCTAAGCTTATACGTATTCGGTTTTGTGATTCCCACTGAAAAATTTGACAATGGAGGTATGAACTGAAAGAGGCACACTTCAGCCGCATCAACAAACTGTAGTATGTACGGTTCCGAAACGGCAGGATTGTTTTTATATGGATTAGCTATATATGGATTAAGTAGTAGACTAATAACAATACTGAACTCTGCATCTAGATAGTATTGGATTGGCTGTTGCAGTAGCCATCCCCAATGTAACCTAGTCTTCGAATCTGGACTTGCCATAAGTTGAGTCCTAGAGTTATTTTAGAGCCTTAGCAAAAAAATAAAACAAAAATACAATTTTTTAGACTTACCTGACACAATATTTATTAGACTATTACGCTCGTCAAGCGACAACAGTAGGCTATCCCAAATTTTCCATAGTTTTTCTGTATAAGGGCCGTTTCGTAACCCACTATAACCGACTAACTTTTAAAATGTAGTCTTTCTTGTCAAAGTATTTAACGCCAAAATCAAGCTGTGGGCGTGCCGTGACCGCAATTTGTAGGCGATCTTATCTGTCTCCCTCAGTCCTTGGCTTTACATCTGCGCAAGATAGTGTAGATGAATCGCGATAGACATGATAGACAAATTATGTTGAAAATGGAGGCTGTGTTTGAAGCTGAACGATTTCTACAACCAGAACGTCAGAGCTCTTACCTTGGGTATGAGCTCCACATTCTTGAGCTATCCCCAACCATTTGAAAAATAAGCGAGAAGTAAGGTATATTATATATATTTGGAATGCTTCAAGTACAGACGTCAGTGGTTTCAAAAATACAAATTTTATGTCCGTTGACACAAGCTAGTTGATACAGTGCCTCTGTAAAGAAGCCTACTCGCAGGTACAAAAGTTGAAGAAATGGTGAAAATAGAACCTTACTTTTTTCCATAACCATAACGTGACATCTGACTTATGAATGTAGAGCTTGAAATGTATTCTTTACATTAAAAAAATCTTAATCACATATGATCAAATATATTGTGTCTTTTAGACTTTATCTTACACCCCCCAACTGCTAGAAGACTTATTAAGTACATTGTTTAATATATGGGTAAAATTATTTTCCAGGCAAAGCTGTAGAAGAGATAGATTGGTTACTACCTACTGATGTACAGGCTGAAGCTATTCCAATGATATTAGGAGGTGGTGATGTTCTTATGGCGGCTGAGACTGGTAGTGGGAAAACTGGAGCATTCTGTCTGCCTATTCTTCAAATAGTTCATGAAACACTTAGGGATCTGCGAGATGGAAAGGGTGGAAAAATCTCCCAAAAGGCAACATCAAGCGCCAAATGGAAGATGAATGTTTATGACAGAGGTGATGCCATGGCTATTGACCCTGATGGACTTCTCTGTCAGGCTAGGGATTCTAGTGACTGGCACGGAACTCGAAGCAATAAGGCTGTTGTTGGAGAAGGTAAATACTTCTTTGAATCAATTGTCACAGATGAAGGTTTATGCCGACTTGGATGGTCCACCGATAAAGCTACTCTAAACTTAGGTATTGATAAATTCGGGTTTGGTTTTGGTGGAACTGGGAAAAAGTCTCATGGAAAACAGTTTGATTCTTATGGAGAACCCTTTGGTATCAATGATGTAATGGGTTGTTATCTAGATTTAGACAGTGGCATGATCAAATGGTCCAAGAATGGAGTTGACCTCGGAAATGCTTACACAATTCCCCCTCACCTGAGGAATGAAAAGTTCTATGCTGCAGTTGTCCTGAAAAATGCAGAAATGAAATTCAGCTTTGGAGATTCTTCTTTTAAATTCCCTCCTACTGGTGGCTATGTGGGTTTAGCCAAAGCAAAAAGTGGTTGCGTTGTAGACTCTAGAATAGTTGGATCTGGGTCCTCAGCTAGCAATTCTAAACCTGCTCCTAATGCACCTCAGGCCATTATCATAGAACCTTCAAGGGAACTAGCCGAACAGACACTGACACAACTGCAGAAATTCAAGAAGTACATAAGTAACCCCACAGTCAATGAATTGCTGATAATTGGAGGACAAAGTTCTAGAGATCAAACAGATGCTCTGATGAAAGGAGTGGACATTGTGGTGGGGACTCCTGGTCGACTGGAAGATCTTATATCAACAGGACAGCTTGCGCTTCATCAGATCAGATTCTTTGTCCTGGACGAAGCAGATGGTCTCCTGCAGCAAGGTTACAGTCCGCTGATCGATCGTCTGCACAAGCAAATTCCAAAAGTAACTAATGATGGCAAGAGGCTTCAGATGGTAGTGTGTTCAGCCACACTCCACTCTTTTGACGTAAAGAAAATGGCAGAAAGATTGATGTATTTCCCCACGTGGATAGATTTGAAAGGTCAGGATGCTGTACCCGAGACTGTTCACCATGTTCTCTGTATGGTGGACCCGAAGAATGACTCCTCCTGGACCAAGCTTAATAAGCACGTTGCCACTGACGGTGTTCATCTGAAAGACAGACTCCAGCCTGGAAGTAACAATGCAGAAACCCTATCCGAAGCCATAAAACTATTGAAAGGTGAATACACTCTTAAAGCTATAGATGAGCACAAAATGGAACGAGCCCTAATTTTCTGTCGAACAAAACTTGATTGTGATAATTTAGAGAAATATATGCAAGACAAAAACCGCAATGTGTACACATGTGTTTGTCTCCATGGAGACCGTAAACCTCCGGAGAGAAAAGCCAACTTACAGAAATTCAAAGACGGCAAGGTTAAGTTCATGATTTGTACAGATGTGGCTGCTCGTGGAATTGACATCAGAGGTCTGCCTAATGTGATCAATGTCACACTGCCAGATGAAAAAGAGAACTACATCCACCGTATTGGCCGTGTAGGTCGAGCAGAGAGGATGGGGCTGGCAATATCTCTTGTTGCTACCACAAAAGAGAAAGTCTGGTATCATTCTAATTGTAACAATCGTGGAAGGGGTTGTTATAATACTGACCTGACGGACTACGGAGGATGCTGTATCTGGTACAACGAGCCTCAGCTTCTAAACGACATACAGGCTCATTTAGATGTCACTATTGATAAGGTGGAGCCAGACATGAAAGTCCCGATTAATGAGTTTGATGGGAAAGTCACTTACGGTCAGAAACGTAAACTTGGAGGAAGCATGTATAAGGGTCATGTAGACTTTCTAGCACCTGCTGTTAGCGACCTGGCCAAGTTAGAAAAGCGGGCACAATCTTCCTTTATCAACCTCAAATATAGAAAACCATTTGCTCTAAAGTGAACGTCTGGCTCTGATTAAGTCAACATGACGTACTAAAGTGTTCAGTGACTAGAACTATAACTGGATTATTTTCGAGTAGTGCTAAGTTCTCTTACTTTAACAAAAAAAGACTTTCCTCTTTGCCAGAAAATAAAGCTTCCAATTGGTTGCTTTACCATGTCTTTGTTAGATCACAACTGTTGTTGGTAATTCTTGAGTTTACTCAAATACGTAAGAGTAATATGATATTAAATTTTGAAAAACGTTCATCGCCAAGTCTGTTCAAATAATGGACAAAATAATGACTTCTTTTCTTTCACTCCAGTATATCATACATAATTTAGTATTTAAATAACTGTATTAATGAATTTATTGCCAAAGTACAAAATTGTGAGGAGACCTCAAGTTATGGAATTTTTTTATGCCTGTTTTCCGTTTTAAATGGAGATGTTTAAAGTAGTCTTGAAGTGCAGGTAAGCAGCGTAACTATGTCTATGCTGGTAAGTATTATAATACTATACTTTTATTAGGCATAACATTATGGTGGTGAATCCAACTATTTTGTATGCGAGTCTCGTACTTTAATTTAACAAAAAACATTTGTGCATAATATAGTGCAACAAAATTGATACTGGTGTATTTTAGGCACATCTCTGCGGTATAGGAAACGTGGTGTTTAGATGTGCTTATTAGAAACTTTGTGTCCCTGTGCCAAAAAGATTAACCTATATTATTTGAAATGTTAGGTTATGTTAAGTTTTCTGCTTGTGTGTACGATTTTTCTCGTACAGAGGTAATTAAACAAAATATGCAATGAATGCTTTGGAATCGTTTCTTCATTTCATCACGTTAAGGGGGGTGGTTGGGTAGGTCTCCTGTGCCCTGGTGCTCCCTGAGCTAAGGTGCACAGGATGCCGATTTGTTGTGGTGTCCCGTTTTTTTTTTATGTTATGTAAATGTTTTGTCCTGTCTTGCGTGTTGCCAGCATCGTTTACGGTGGTTCCCTTCACCGATTGGGCTGGCACGCCGTCATATAAGTGAAATAACCTTGAGTACGGCGTAAAACACCAATCAAACAAACAAATCATCAGGTTAAGAGGACTATACAAACAAAAGGGGACAACTCTGCAACATGAAAGTGTACCATTCCGTCAGAAGGATAGTATTGTATTAACAGATATGGTGTTAAGGCCTTGCAGGTGTACTTTGTCACCTGTAAAGAAATTGCAAATTCCGGTAAATCGAAATCCTTATTTTAATATCATTGATCACATGGTGTGACTATTAATCCATCATTGCAGCAAAATAATTATTACAGTTATAATGCCCCCAAAACGTGAATTAACTAGGCGCATTATTTTGTATTCGGGGAGATTGTCGATTAACAGTGACCATCTTCCAAGGGCCTACTAGGTAATCCGCAGGCAGACCAGGGTTAATAAGACATTTACTTAGACGATTGACCACAAAACGCATAAGAGGCGCGAAAGTAAAGCCGAAATGAAGACTAAAGAAAAAACATTTCACAAAATTGACCAGATGGATTAAAGGTACTATACCACAGAATTTCGGCCAAAATTCGACTGAAATGAATTTAACCGGGTTTTTTTAGTATGGTCCAAAGTATAAGCTTTCAGAAAATATCAACCTCGAGAATGTGTGATCTACCGTATTGAAATTAAAATAAAGGATGTAAAATCTATAATGCTGGTCTGAAACCCGAAAAAAAATTTAAAACCCTGAGATAAATTATTTTTGCCAAATCTAGCATATGAACGCCTTACACGTTCCTTATCGTTAATAGCGCATATCAGGGCAAATTGTTTTTTACATAAATGACGCCACCTTATATATGAACGTTTAAACCACAGGATTACGTCGTTTGCGATTGAAATTTTACGTACGGAGTTTTATGAAACTACCCACTGGTAGTACGAGTCTACAGGTATGTAAACTCTGCTGCTGTATTGTCTAAGGTGCTGAAAATTAACTCTAAGTAGTTGTCGTTCCTTGTTGGTTTACCCACCTACTGATCAAAACCGTTTTAGTACAAATCTCCAATAATTAATTAACCTTGTTAGAGTTCCATTGTACACGTTCAAAGAAAACTGATTCGTTGTTAATGATGGCTATATGGCACATTTTTTTCTCTTAAAATTGTTTTTCGTCGTTTTTCATCCTTAACACATTTGGTACCACGTTTTGTACAGGCCTGATGATATCTCAAATATACTAATTGCCTTCGAAGCTTTTTTCTATATGTTTAAGAATATCTTTCGTAATACGGCCTACATAGGCATATATTTCATTAGATTAATTTTGCGTTCGGAGTTCGAAATATTAGGATTCATAATTTGCGTTCAAAATTAAGGATGTGGGAATTTATTTCACATCCAAGGCCTATCTGTTCACACATATGATCGCATACGCCTGTAGTTCTATCTCCAAAGCACAGTTTAAGTGGAATTAACCGGCAAAATAAAGTGGTTTGAGTGTTTCAACTGTATCCAGCAGTTTCCGAAAATTTATTTTTTCATATTTCTTGTTTTAGCCATGTTAAGAATATTATAGAATGGTTTACTCTTCGCGACATACATAAAGTAAAAAACACAACAACATAATCAAGTACATTTCCATTAATATCGCAATAAAAAAAAAGGATTAAACTTGACTGACAGATCCCATGGAGGTATTAACAGTTTATACCTCCATGCAAATACATACATGTACATGTATGATATACTGAAATAATTGTGGGAATATCTATTGAAAAATTCATAAAGATATTGAGAAACAGACAATGTGGCATGAAAACCCCACCATACAACGCAGTGTTTGATTCGGCTGTAACGAGAAAACGAAAAATTCAAAGAACAACATTTTTGGAAACAGCATTAATCGGTCTACTCTATCTACTCAGAATCGCTTACATGTAATATTTGGGTTTAATTCCACTTTAATGTTAATATATTTGACGTCTGTTTCGTTTTACTATGTCTGGTAAATACAAAAAATAGACCTGTCTGGACATAAGCAAATGGCCACTGCCGATTTTATCAATGCTCATCATAGTTATATATGGATTACGTAGTAGACTAATAACGATACAGAACTCTGCATCTATGCTCATCGTGGTCATTTTGTCAAAGTGACATGGGAGGTAACTTTGTAAACTCGCTTGACATTTGTGAACGAGAGTTCCATCCCATAGATTTATTTACAGAGGTCGCTTCTAGCTACTTCCGGGGTTCCTGTCATCTGCAAACTAGAATTTGAGTTTGTTTTAAATGTCCAATATTTGTATAAAAACATCCATAGGCAGTCCACAATATTCAGAGCAGTAAGGTAAATGTCTCTCTTTTGTAACAAACATAATTTCTTTACAAATTTGTGTTTATTTTTGGTTTTGTATCTCTATAAAGCACACGTGTTTTCATTGCTGGGGATGAACGACCTTCTCGCATGTTTGGGCTGTCAGTCTCGCTTGACTGATTCAGATTGGGTCTGTAAGTTAAGTTTACTGTCGTAAAAAAAAATAATCAATTATTGGTTTATCTGCTGAAGTGCTTGTTGAAACATAAATTGCTGATAGTTTGGTACCGAGTGAAACAATCTTTTTATCTTTGTACCTATAAAAAATGATTTTTCAAATTTGACAAATCCAAACGTAACAGCACAACTTGGTCGATTTCGGGCACCTTAAGTTTACAAATTAAAATAAATTTCTACCATACCTATAGCTCACGGAATCCGAAGCTCAATATACCAAATTTAACAAACGTAAGAGCTTGCTGCAAAAATTATTGACCTTCGAAACACCACCTCTCTTATATATAGCTATAAGTGATTTCATCTGGTATTAGCAGGTTATACTGCTTTGAGCAACCGGCTCCAGTGATTAAAATGGATAAATAAGACCACCCTAAAAGTGACTTCACAGCACGCCCACAGCTTAAATGTGGTGGAAGCTCGTTTGGCTAGACGAGGAAGTGTGAAAGTTCTAGGGTGGACAAACAAGGGCCTATACACCCTCAAACAGCATCTAGATTCAATATTTTAGATATATATGTTTTGTTGGTTGGTTCTAGAAAGTCAGAAACAATGAGAATTTGATTGACTGTAAACTGTAGTATAAACAACGGTCAACCCATTAAAACAAGCAAAGTGTACTCTGGTGCGGGTGCATATCCTGTTTGTTTTAAAATACTTATATCTCCCATCCTTCATTGATGTCTAAATGAATAATTATAATAAGAAGAATGAAATAAATATCTGTGTTCTAACTCTGTTTTTTCGTGTCGGTAGTAAGACTGTGCAGGCACTGGGTGGAGTTGTATCTATGGATACAGACAATGGCTGTGGTCGGATCTGGCAGAATCTCCCAGACACTCTACTGCTCCATATCTTCTCCAGTCTGGATGCAGATGACTTGGTGAGAGCTTCTCAAACATGTCACAACTGGTACAGGATAGTATTTGACGAGAGTATCTGGAAAAACTTAGTATGCAGAGAATTTGGAATACAGAAAGATTGTAAGATTGCCCCAGATAAACTCTCCTGGCACGAAGAGTACAAAAGACTGTATTTTAATAGTCCTGTAGTCGAGAGTGAAGTTTTGACAAATCATTTAGATGAAGTGCTCCATGTAAGTTTCTCACACAATGGAGAAATGTTTGCTACCACTTCAAAGGATGCTTCTATAAAGGTAACTTTTGAGAAAGATGTATTGTAGACATATTTTATTATGAAGTATGGATAGTCTTTTTAAAAAAAACGTTTTGGTTCTAGCTATGATAATGTACATGTTGTCAATAGTGTTGTACCATTGGATGTGATTTAATTTTAATATCATGATATATAAACTCTAGAAACTCTTCTTTAATACTTACTCCCGGTCCCCTGTATTTAAATTAGCAGATACATTTTGACTTGTTTAATGAACAAAAACATGACGACTAAGATGGATTTTCAACTTCTGGGTATATTGATGAAACGCACCAGACCTTTACCAGGGTATTTTAAAGGGAAAGTAACTGTCTGGCCCTGTTAAATTAAGTTGACTGGATTGTGGTTTCTGTTTGTTTTACATGAACACTAAGTGCCAAGTTTAAGTAAAGTGACCTATAAAGCACTCAGTCATCCTTGTATTAGAGATAATCCATTATGTATGTGTGAATAACATGCAGCAGTTTGCTACATTTTCGTTAACTTGCTTTATGGGCATTTAGAAGTTGGTGTACTGATAAATAATAAGACAAAACTTTATGGATTCCAACTTCTTCAATTATTAACACAACGTTTCAATGTCAATACTGACATTGTTCTCAAGCATTTTCTTTGCTGTGTTTAAAGGTATGGCAGGTCGGAGAGCCAACAACGCTCAAGTTTACAGCTGACATGAAAAAAGAGATGTCCTGGGACTTCACCCAATTCTCCTGTTTCAATAAGCTGGATAGTCTGTTATTGGTGTCAGGGGTTGTCTATGCTTACCTTGATAGGAGAGGATTCTTGGCTGTATTCTCCATAGAAAATGGTAACTTTGGATTGAACTAATATATTATAATGCAAAAAGAAACTTTTGATAATAAATTGACACAATGTTTCAATTTCATTTTTGGCTCAGAGAGTTGAATATTGTTGAGTTTATTACTGTTCCAAGTATTGTTTCAAATTGCCCTGTCGACCTCAGGAATGTAACTTTGTAACTTAGTTGTAAGGCACGAATGCCAGTAGAAGATCACAGGGTGATTTTTTGCGGGTTTTTTTTTTCGCAGGTGGTTGGGTGAGAGCCTCTTGTGCCCTGGTGCTCTCTGAGCTAAGGGGCAGAGGATGTTGATATGGTGTTGTGTCCTGTTTTGTAAATGTTTTGTCCTGTCTTCACAAGTTGTCAGCGTCGTTAACAGCAGCTTCCTTCACCGATCGGGCTGGTATATGCCATCATATAAGTGAAATAACCTTGAGTAAGGCGTAAAACCCCAATCAAACAAACTCTTCTCATTTTTCACCATATGCCGTTAACTGAAAGTTGTCATATAAAAGAAATTCTTGTGAGAATAAATTTTAACATCAATCAAATAAATCTACTTATTTCCTTTGCCAATGTTAGGTACTATTAATGGAAATGTATTCAACAGATCTCACAAAGTACATAAATGATAGCTTATTTCTATTCTTAGAAAATCACTTTGCTCCAGTGCTCAGTGAGGTTCCATTACCCATTGGTCTGGCAAACAGTCCTATAATTGTGATAATCTTAATTACAGCTTTATAATCCCTAAATTAAGAAACAAGAAATATTTTGTTTTGATTCTAAAATTGTAAGCATTCAGGTGATTTTAATGCCATGTTTTTAATGATTTTGTACAGACTTCAGTATCATACGTGTCACAACAATGGATCCCTCACAGTTATTTGGAACCTGGTTGAGTCAGGGTACTTTTCTTGGAGGCAGTTTGGAAATAAATCTGGATAGATTCACCACCAGTGTGGAGATAGACATGTTTGATGTAAGTCACAATGTTAAAAAATCAGATATTTTAACTATGCTGTCAGACATGTTTGATGTACAAGAGCTAACTTCCCACATAGGACGCGGATTGTCAGCACAAAAGTTGCGGGCGATGTGAGGACAAGACGCCCCTTGTTCCAACATAAGACGCACATCAGATGCACATCACCCGCGACTTGTAAATGATCGTCATCGGACTGTGGCCTTGCATAAAATCAATTTATTCTCTGCTTTTTTGCAATTATTTTAATGGTCACGGTGAACGCTATCTGTTTAGCCATTATGACTATCAGTGTACACAAAAACTTGAACCATGCGGAGCTCTGGACGGATTTGTTAATGCATAAAAGTTATTTTAAGACCTATGCTAGCCAACATACGGACGCAAATCAATAATTGGTCACAAATAATATGTAAAAGTTTAAATATTGTTCCCATATTATTACTGATCAAAAAACATGTAAAATCCATGTGTCATGTTTACAGCTGTGGTTATGTACTTGGTTATCGCTTGAGCCCGCCTACATCCGGGCGTTCAATTTTTTTTTCATAATAAATCAGAACTACACGTAACAGGTTTATGGTGGCCAAGACTGCCAGGCAGATGCAAACTTTTTATTTTACTTCATTTGCGCTCGCGCCATAAGTTCTGTATTACAAATCAGTGCAAAACAGAGATAAAAATTTAACTTTCATTTGTCTAACCTGTATATATTTTGCGCCAACTGTCACTTTGATTATCCTACCTCTACACTGAAAAGAGCTCAGAAATCCAAAGAAATCTGCAAAGCAAGATGAGGCAGCTCTGGTCTACGTAGATAACTTTGAAAATAAAATTTATATATATACAAATAAATAAATTTAAATGAAAAAAAAAGTAAAATAAACATATACTAAAACAAAAATTAAAAAAAATATATAAATAAATTTAAAAGAAAAAAAAAAACATAATTGGGCCATTATAGATCACAGGGTTGTTTTCACACATTTTTTTTCAGGGTTTCCTCCATATCGTATTAGTAAAATACATTTGCCTATATTATGCCATCGTCAGCAAAACATGTACATAAAGTACAAGGCATGCAAAGTTTACACAACAGATTGATTATAGGGAATTTACCAACAAAAACTTTGTCAAGGTTTGCTTCACACCTGCGAATATGGAAACAATTCTAAAAAAGAGAATCGAATCATTCTCTCTTCCATTTAGTCTTTGACTTAAAGTTATTTTTTTTAAATATGAGTGAAATTATCTGAAGTACCATTTAAAACCAATTTTTTCGATTGATCTAAAAGCAATTGATTACGATTACCTCTGGAATGAAATTTTGACCAAAGAAGCAATAGCCAACAAAAATAAAAAGAACCCAAGTAAAATCATGCGATGAAAGCCCCCCAAGCATGGTTTCTCTTCAAATGAACTGTGGTATTTGTTATCTTGGTCATGTCTTACCTATTATTTCTATATTTGTAGTTGTAAAGTGAATCATGACCAGATTTATTTAATGTTGCCATAGCCTTATTATATGGTATGGTGGTCATTTCATTGGTTAATTCCCTATGTATTAATCAATGTTTTATATACATTTTGCAAGGTTTGTACTCATTCTTAAATAAATAATCAAATCTTTCTCCCATCCGTCGAGTCATTGACTCTAAGGTATTGACTGGTCATCTATATTTACCTAGGCAGAGTAAGCTATGTGTTTTGTTTGTAGCGAGTAAGTTTCATGTGGATTAGATGGTACTGCTTCATGATTTTGGCTATTTTTTTTCTTCAAATTGAAACGACCCTGTGACAACTTTTTTGCTCTGTTTAATTTTAAATCAGTTGGATGTAAAATTTAGATGATTCGATCGTTGGCGCACTTTTTGGCAGAAACAGTACTACAACAACAACAAGGATGCCTTGTCATTACTGATTTACATTAGTGTTCATATTCTTCTCAATCCTGCGAAAGGTACGAGTCTATTTCAGTATGGGCTTGTACTCTTCGTATAATTAAGCCAAAATATACCCTCTATATCAACAGGACTTCATTGGGTGCAGTTACTGTAAGTCTGTGTTACTAAAACTCACCTGTGAAATACCCTTGAGTACAATGTCAAACACTAATCAATCAATTCTTTTCTTAACGTTGTGTCATTAAGGTATTTTCTGGTTGCAGATCTCTGAAACAGAAACTGACACAGAGGCTGGTGCTAGTTCAGGAAGAAAGGGACAGTCATTATTTACATTTTGTAGTGAAAATGCTAGTCTGATCAAGTTTTTAACTGTGGCTGAGGTGCCGACAAATGGCCCTGGTTTACCTGAACTTGAGCCTATGGAGACTGAGGATTATTTGTCACCTAACCCATCACAAGGGAAGTCTTCCTTCAGAAGCGGCTCAATTCCTGCTCCAACTGGTAGTAAACATTTACCTTCAAACACTGAACGTGTGGTGAATTATGAATTTGGAAGCAGGAATGATGATAGTCATCTGTCAATAGCTCACTCAAACAATTCAGTGTCTCAGCATCAAAGTAACAATATAATATCTGTGGGCACAGTGGTACTGTCTGATTCTGATCACGACGTGGCCCGCTCAAATTCCTGTAACAGGACAGAGGAGCCTAAATCTTTCTCAAAATGTCAAGAAAACAAACACACAACAAATTTGCCAACACTAAATGCTTCTTGTCCACCTCCTATCTCAGTGACTGTACCAGGCTGTTCCTCTACGGGATTGAATGGTGATAGTAAGCTTATCACTAAATACCTCATTTTTGTTACGGGTGAATTTGCTGTGGCTCTGCACCAGATTGGAATCAAAGTAATGACTGTTAATGAAAATGGTCACTGTACAAATAGAGCTGGACACGGTGCTGGTCACCCCTGTCAAGACAGTCTCCAGGAAACAGGCCACGGACATATTGTAGTAAACGTACGAAATAATGATATTGAAATGAGAAGTCGACAGCCTGATAAAACAGACTTTCTTTTAGATCTGCATGGTCATGTTACGGGCATGTGTCTCTCCAATGACAGTCGGTAAGTCTTATGTGTGAAAAGTAATTTTGATCATAGGAAGCATTAGAGCAACAAATGTTATTTTTATCCTATAAATTATCTTCATTTGCTGAATTACTGCTGAATATTGTAGTTACAATCCTGCACACATTTGTGAAGTATAATGGGGGACTGTAGAAGGCTTCCCATCTCCTGGTGCATTTACAGTTTTGGATCACACCAAGCTAACTTGCTGTTGCGTCTTGCACTGTAAAGTTCCACATTTTGCTATTGCCCTTGTTTTGTCTCTTGCCATTGCTGGTTGAGGTTGCTCATATGAATCGTGATACAATCTGAAGAACCGAGTAAAACTCAGACCCAAAAACTTGTGCACAACCTGACATGTTTTCCTATAGTTTGAAGCAAGTGTCTTATGATTAAAATCTACTCTTCTAAATGGTACATATGTAGAAACATCAAAGATTTTTTTAATTAATTTAGAAGTATGTCCGGTCATTAAATTAATAATTTTGTCAATCTTGTAGGTATTTATTTGTGAATTGTCGACCATGGATCGGTAAGGAGATTGATCGTACTGACCCCTGGGCAACCCCTGACCTCTCGATACACATACAGATACGTGTGATTGACCTGTACACACTACAGGATTTGGGTGTTTATTATAGTGGTCATTTAGGATGGTCTCCTGCCTTCAGGTGCTGCTTTGTCTTCCTGGATGTCAGTCAGGACTACGTGGCCAGGTAATGTGCTATACAGTATTCAGGGGGGAAGAATCTTCTTTTTTGTAGCAAACGTATATTTTTTACGGGTTTCATCAAACTACTACTCTAATCACCTACACACACCTACAACAACCACGACTGGTAATCACCCAGCATGACACAAATTCACATACAGGATGACAGCTTTTATGGACCTACTGGGTGTTGCATTCATTGATATACTTCTACTTACCTGATCGACAAAAGTCAAAATAAAATAAAAGTGTAAGTGCCTACAGGCGACTGTCAAGGCTTAGCTATATGCCGACAGCCACCTATCAGTGCCTCATGCACCCCATATATTATACCTTCTTTGTGGTCGCCGCGGTAATGTAATTCGGTTTTCAGTGTTCACAAAGTCTCCTTTGATATACTAGTAATTTAAATAAGCATAAAATAAAAACAAACCTGAATTTTCGACATTTGTCCATCCACCTTTCTGTTATTTTATTCTGAAAAAACTCTTTAACCTTTCAAAAAGAATAAGTAGTAGTGAGCTTTATTGCTTTGACTCATTACTGCTGGTATATTGTGGTGTCTTCTGTGTTGCTGGCGTATCATATGGTGGTTTACTTCACCCATTGGGCTGGCACGGTGTGGTATTAGTGAAATAAAAAGCCTTATCAAACAAACATTTAATTAATTGAGTTATTTAATAAATCCTATACTTGCAGCGGCAGTGAAGACACACAAGGTTATCTGTGGGACCGTCACTATAGAGTTAACCTGATGAGATTCCCACATGGTCCTGGGGTTGTCAACTCTGTGGGATTCAATCCAAAAGATCAGGAATATCTCGTCACAGTCAGTGATGATCGTACAATCAAAATATGGCGCTCAAGGAACAAGCAGCGACAGTTCTTGATGAAGGTTCCAGAAGCTTCCAATCACAGCGGTGCCAGCTGTGCTTCAAATAGTTGATGCAGGAGAGGGTGATAGTTAAATTAGATGTAGATCCAAACCATTGATGTATTATTATTTTATTTAATTATTCCGACGCCTTTGTACATTATATTTACATTATAAATGGATGGTATCATAAAATGTGAAGCATGCTATCATTTACCCAAGCATTTTGTGACTTGGTTTGCTATTTGTTATATACTACAGCATTTGATATCAAAATTATTAAACACGGAAAAAATAAATGAGAGTGCAATGAGAGACCCATTCTGATTGTAATGCATTCAGTGCTAGTAATCCATCAAAGCAAATAGCAATAACCTTTATATACTCACCCCACTTGATTAATAATAGATTTAGGGTTTGAACATACACACATTCAGCTTTAAATAAAGGGATAGTGCATGCTATTGTGTGGTTTGACCAGAGAGAATGTCATGGGAAAGAGTGATTTAACTGGCCTCAGACCAAACATTTTACGATCAAAAATATTGTGCCATAAATGTTTGTGTGGAGTATAACATGACATTGATTTTATTACAGTTAGTATTTTATTGTTGTGCAAAATGTTGGGGGAAGCTCTCAATTGTTATTATACCAGTCAGGTAGCTCAACAGTTTTATCGCTCCCCACGTAATGGATTTGCTCCAGGTACTAATTAATTAATCTGACAGAATGTTGCTTTGTAACCTCTCATGTCGATCACAAACTCATATTGGCATTTTTTTTTTTATAATTTATGCCACAATGAAGAACCAACAGTAAAATGGTCTTGTGTTTTAAATTTATTATACACTTGCTTGTGTAAAAGTTTGAGAAATAAAAGGACAAATGTTGGTGCACTTGGATTTTTTATAATCATTTGCCAATTAGTTTTGCAAAAAGCCAGATGTGTTCTTCTCTCACAGAGTTAAATTCTTTAGGACTGTTTTTTTTTTCAACTATTTTTATTAGTTAAAACATACACATTTCAGCTGTTTTCTATGTGACATCATTTAGAATCTTATTGTTAGACTAACATTCTAAGCACCCTCCGTCTAAGGGTAGTATGTTTCCAGACTATATTCATGCTGTTATACTTAGCACTGGAGGAACATTATCTATCCCACAGCAAAAACACTAAAGTGACATTTTATGGTTGTGTTCAGAGTCGCTGTCTACTGTTGGAATACAGAACCTTCATATATGTGAAGTACCCTTGCGCAGGGTGTTACCAATCAATCAATCAACATTCAAAGCTAGGTTTTGAGTTGCTTTTTCGGAATCTCCAGACAAATGTCTGGTTGCAAGAGAATTTCAAGAGATTAGCCCCTGCAGATTTATGCACTCAATAATGTCTATTTGACGGTCATAATGGTGGATACTTAATCATATAAAAAAAACTTCAGCAGTTACAAGGTTACAAGTGCATTGCAAAATCAGCCTTTTCTTTTATAGTGAAATAATTTTTAAATTATTATAAGTTACTTTAATGTTGTATATAAGGCTTTTTTTAATTGTATATTTAGTAATTATATGCGAACTATTAAACACACAATAGCGAGTTGTTTGGCAGCAAACTGCAGAAAGCTTATCTATATGTTTATATATTATCACTTGAGAAGTGACAAAACTGTGTTTATAAAATGTTCTAGAATTAACTTATTGTAGAGATGTGTAGACTAGTTTCCGCAATGTCTATTTATAATGTTTGAGGGTGTTCAGGGGCCAGCCCCAGAGGTAATTCTATGAAGAAGCACTTTTCCAACACCCCCTGAATGTGATACAATGATACCTCAGTGGATAAATTATGCTTAAAGCACTGTTGAACAGGAAACAAACGATAAAACCAGTAATTTAAAAATAAAGTCTGTTGATGCAATTGATATTGAATTCCACACTGTGTTTTGAATGTTTTGCGAAGCATTATGTTGATAAGTGCAGAATTTATTACCTACAGTCGTAACTGCATTATTTATTACAGGCCATCCTTATTAGACATTACCATGTAGTGTACATTTGTGTTATTTATACATGTATGAATGGAAAGCCTTGCATTAATTGTTGTATCCATACAAAAAAATCAACACCCCTTTTTTGTTTTAATGTTTATATAGACGTATTCTATAAGGACTGTTGATCTGTTATTGTTTCTGTCGTTGACAGTTTTATAGCATACAAGAAAAAACGTAAATTCATACATGTAGCGTATTATGTTTAGATTTTGGTGCTGACTTTAATGTTTGGAACATGCCAATGTCAAAGTGCCCTAGCAAGTAGTGGGTGGTTGTGTGGAAGCTTCCTGTGCCCTGGGGCCAGTTGCTCAAAGCTGTGTTAGCCGCTAATACCAGATTAAATCACTAATCGCAGTATTAGAGAAGGCCTTCAACATGGCGTGACGTCATCTAAACCAGGATTAAATTTAATACTGCTTTGAGCAACCGGCCCCTGGTGTTCTCTGAGCTAAGGGACATTAGGAAGCTGAATTGTTCTTGTGTCATGTTTTTCTTCCTGTAAATGTAATGGGTGTCTTCTGTTTTGCCAGTGTTGTTCAGGGTGGTTTCCTTTACCCATTGGGCTGGCACGTGGTCATATGAGGGAATGAACCTTAACAAACAAACCACACCCGAGCATGTACATTTTCTTGTTCAACATTGTACAGTTAGTATTAAAATGTGATAAGAATATTTAATCTTTATATTACTGGCAACTTAATAAGAAGTCACTAATATGATGTTTTTACATGTTACTTTCTTGCTGTAATTGGTATTTGGGGAGTGCATCCTGTGCCCTGGTGCTGTCTGAGCTAGGGGGCATCATGTTGTTGATTTGTTTCTGTGTCCTTTAGTGCATCCTATGATGTCCTGGGGCCCGTTTCAAAAAGCGATCTTAGGCTACGTTAAAGGTAAATACTATAGCGACCAGTACTGGAGGCATTGTGTTGTCATGGTAGTTACGTTCAACGTAAGCTAAGATCGCTTTGTGAAACGGACCCCAGTATATTTGTTTGTTGACAGAGATGTCTTTGTTGGTTTGCATGACCGTTTGGGCAGGCCCCTGAGTGACACAAACACAAGTAATGTGTAAATCCTCAACCAAACACTTCTTTGTAAAATAATACTGGTAAAATTATATTTCATAACACAAGATAACTCATTACAGGAGACACTGCTGTTTGATGACAAAATAAATGTTATCCTTGTCCAGAAAATGAGGATGTTGTTGACCTTAAATCTCCTATCGGCACAGTTAATTCATTTTATTCATTTTTTTTGTGGCAGATCTCTTGTAGATGGCGGGTGGTTGGGTGGGAGCCTTCTGTGCATTCGTGCTCTCTGAGCTAAAGGGCATCATAAAACCAATTTGCTGAGGCGTCCTGTCTTTGTTTATTCCTGTTAATGTATTGTGGCCTCTATGTTGCCACTGTCCTTTTCCTGCACTGGCAAGCTGTCATATGGGTGAAATAACTTAGTACGGCGTAAAACCCCAATCAATCATCATTAATCAATCTCTAGTCAATAAATATTGTTGTCTTAAGTGTAAGGCTATTCATTTATCATGATAAAAAACTTCAACTATAATGCTTTAAAGCAAATCAGTACTTTGAATTAAGTCTGTCTATTGTACGACCAAACTCCTTTTATTCAACTTCATCTAGATATCATTCATTAGAGTGCTTCCAATATATCTTCAGTGTTAATCGAAGTTCAACTGCAAATACAAAACCCCTGTAAACACCAGTTCTTGTTAATGTTTTTCATGGTTGGTTATCTTTTGGTGGAGATAAGGTGATATTTCGGATTGTTACACTAGATGCCCACGACCATTATTTTGAAATCCTTTGCTACTCAACAAAGTTAAAGTTTGGCCAAGATATTTTTGTAACATATTTTTTTAGATTTGCCCCCTACATGTGACCTGGACCTTTGAATAAAAGACATGACAGACCCAAGATTGTGCTCGACACACTGTCTCCGTGCCTATCCATGGTGAACAGTTGATCTGAGTTATTTTGAAATCCTTTATTGCACGGCAAAGTTACTGCTAGCACACATGTTTTTAGATTTGAGCGCTATCCTTGACCTTGGAGCCGCAAATCGAAGTCTTGAACATTTGTGTCAAGTTATTTTAAAATCAAAGTTACAGCTAGGACAAGATCTATTGACATTTTTTACATTTGACCTATATCTGGGACACACGACACACCGGCTCATCTGAACATTTGTGCCTAGTTATTTTGAAATCCTATTGTTAAACAATAAAGTAGCAGCCAAGAGAAGAGCTATTGGAATTTTTACATTTGACCTCTATTTGTGACCTTGAACCTGTATGGCGAGTCCCAGCTGTATCATGTTGAACATTTGTGCCATGTTATTTGGAATCCTTTGTTAAAGCATGGACAAGATCTATATTTGACAATTTTGCATTAAACCTTTATATGTGACCTTACACGTGACACACCGGCTTACATGGTGAACATTTCTGCCAAGTTATTTTGAAATCCTTTGTTTTAGCCTGGACATGATTGGACAGATGGATATCACACATACTGAACCACCATTTGTGACAACTCTGTTAAAGGTACTATACCCCAGAATTTCGGCCAAAACAACAAACGAATTAAACCGGGTTTTGTAAGTACAAGTCGATTTTGGGTTGAAATTCTGCGGTATAGTACCTTTAAGCTCAATGCAAGTGGGCTTGACAAAAATGTCTGTCTCAATCAAAACAAAGGATTTTAAAATCACGCATTTCAATGGAATAAAAAGGACAACACAAAGATCTTCATGCATATATTTTTAATTTAAGATATACTATCACAACCTATGTAAACAAAAACATACCAGCTGTAAAAAGGGAAAATGAAGTATTTAAATAATACATGTACTTCAATAGTTTCCCTATAAACACAAACAACTGTACATGCTGTATTCAAGTCACAACATTTTTAATTCACTTATAAACTTATAAAAGTACAACAATGCATCAATATCAAATAACCATAGGTAAAAACAAGTCCGCACTGCGAGACATACCGCAACAAATACGAATCCTGTGGCTGCAGGCACAAATCTCGAGGCATGTGTTAATAATACCTGCCTCATGACCTTGGCATTTGTGCTGTGTGCATGTTTATACAAATCATGTGACTGCAGGCTTTGAAGCATGTATTATTAATACATGCCTTGACATTTGTGCTGTGTGCATTTATAAACTCGCTTTTTAAGAAAACCATGGTAAAATTGAAAATTCCGACTCCGTTATGACTTGCGTAGTACTATCAGGTATATATTGCCCAATTTTCAGAACAATCCTAACATTATTGACAGAGAAATAGTCCATTTAGTTAGTGTTACATCAACAACAACAGAAGTGCCAACAAGAGAGTGAGTAAAATCTAGACCCCGTTCACCACGGGTTAAAAACTGGTTTATTAGGGTATTGACAGGTAAATCAAAAAGAGTCTTCTGGGACTTTAGGGCAGTAAAACAATTTGAAACCTGCAATAATACAGCCAGTATCATAAATGCTATATTTCTCCTTGTAGGAACCTTAAAATAATAATGAAAATTATATATTAAACACACAACAGAAATATGCGAGTCAGGTAAAACTATGGGTAGCTAGATGTAAAATAGAACACCAGAAAAAGCTGGTAGATCAGTCAAATAAATATATCACAGGTATTGAAACAAAGAACATGTACACAACTATTGTTCTGTATAACAGGTAAACAGTAGACAAAATTATGTATTTGATTAGATTTGTATAACATCCAATGTAATACTCAAGTGTATGAAAGGTGGAAAACCGAATAGAAAGCTCGTAAAAACAGAGAATAGTGTGACTCTGCATTCCAACGCTGAACCAACTGAGCCACAGCATGGCTACAATTAGTTATCTTATTGAAATAAAAGTTACTATCTAGACCATGACAATACAATTTTGTAACCTAACAATTATGTTGCTTCCGGGCAGTCTTTCGTTTGACTTGTAAAATGTACACATATTTTTGTCTTGACTCCCTAACCACACCTTTAAAGCAGTGTAAGCTACTAATTTTAACAACAGTTCAAAACAAAGTGAAAAATTTGAAGAAAAACAAGTGCAATTTGTTGCTGTTTTACATTCAGGTCACTGATTCAGTAAAGTCCATTTCAGATCACAGTCTGATTAAGTTAGGTTTTTTTCAGATCACTGATTCGGTAAACTTTACTTCAGATCAATGAGTCAGTAAAGTTTACATGTATCTATATACAGGTCTATCTAGAAACTTGTCTCTGAGAATTTATCTAGAACATGAGATAATTTATCGACTTGAATTGGTTGATTTCCCGGTGCCAGTGTGATAACTTGACAAAAATATATACAGTAGTTCACTTTAGAGCACTGACCCCGCTTGGCAGAGACCCGGGTTTGAATCCCGGTGGAGGCAAACAAAATTTCTTTCTCTAAATTTATAAACATAAAAAACAGGACTTGGTTAAGCCCAAATACAGATCACTACTGTAAAACAAAGTTAACTTATCTTAGTCCATTAAGTTTAACGAACATATCTGTGTGTGTAAACCCTTTCGAAGAGCACTAAATTAATTTTTTAATTCTAATTCAGATCAATAAGTTCATTGTTAAATTTTCTCTTCAAAGCAGACACAGCTTTTTTTTCAGAGTCTTCCACATAGGCACCTTCCTGCATTTCATGTCGGTTGTAGAGTAAGGTATGGAAGCCTACTTCACTTAGTCCTAAATCACTCTGTAATAACTTATACCAGTCTATGGGAAACTCAAAGATGGCAGCCTGAAACACACAAACAATGAATAAAACGACACTATTAAGTATCAATATTAAACCAAATTATGTAATTATCAATTAGAAGTAACTCCCAATTAAAAGTCTTCACTAAAAACCTTTGAGCCAGAAAGAAACTTACACACCTACCACTTTACGGTTACAACTTTCCCTGTTTTGGGTAAATTATCAAGAGCCTCAAACACAAGAGTGATCTGTATCCAGACCTCTCCTCTACAGAGGCTGTGAAGCATATGTCTAGGGATTTGATAAGGATTGGTTTGCTTGATTGGGGATTTATGTCAAACTTTCTTTGGAGATTCCACACATGATTAGAATTATTGGTAGAAATTGAACAAGACAAGAAATGGTCAGCTCGCTCTACTTCTCGGATATTAATGGTTGAATCTAAATGGGCTGATGGTGTCACTCACTGAAAGCATTGTTTATCATTGACTTCTTACATTTGGTACTTTCACAAATGAGTTAATTTCATATTGATATTTAACTGAATGAACCAGATTCACTTGGGTTTGATGGGTTGTTTGTCATGAACCTTTATAGTACACAGGGTTCCTGTAGTGTTTTGGTTTTCACTTGGATTCAAAGGCCCAAGCAGAACTTGTCATGGAAATAAAGTTCTTGCTAGTATTACAATGTAACATTTACTTGTAACTGGGAAGTATTAACTTACATGGTTCATTTGATATTCCCCAATCTGGTTAAAACTGTTGATAGGACGAGGCACACATTTCTCTGGAGGTTCTACACACGCTGAAAAGGCTGGAATAGGCCTGGTAGAGGTTTGGGGTAATAAGGGCTGTATGTCTAAATGTCTGTCTAACCAGCGGCGATTTCCCACCAACAAATTGTGAATGAACTGTAAATTAGTCTGGCCTGTCAAGTAAATTATAATTATATAATAAACACCTCTTATCAACCATAATATGAATACATACATGTATACGGGATGAAGCTGAAATAATTTAATAGAAGACAAAGATTGTTAATATAATAAACACCTCTTATCAACCATATTATGAATACATATATG